>PVHX01002131.1:63888-174686 GCA_004024805.1 Geosciurus inauris | reverse complement strand
CTATACTTAGAGGATCCAAAAAGTTCCACCAGAAAACTTCTAGATCTGATAAATGAATTCAGCAAAGTTGCAGGATATAAAATAAATATCCATAAATCAAATGCATTTCTATACATCAGTAACGAGTCCTCTGAAAAAGAATTCAGAAAAACCACTCCATTTGCAATAGCCTCCAAAAAAATAAAATACCTGGGAATCAATCTAACAAGAGAGGTAAAAGACCTCTACAATGAAAATTACAAGACCCTAAAGAAAGAAATCGAAGAAGATCTTAGAAGATGGAAGGACCTCCCATGTTCCTGGATAGGCAGAATCAATATAATTAAAATGGCCATACTACCCAAAGCGTTAATGCAATCCCAATTAAAATCCCAGAGTCCTTTCTTATAGAAATAGAAAAGGCAATCATGAAATTCATTTGGAAAAATAAGAGACCCAGAATAGCCAAAGCAATCCTGAGCAAGAAGAGTGAAGCAGGAGGCATCACAATACCAGACCTTAAACTTTACTACAAAGCAATAGTAACAATAACGGCATGGTACTGGCACCAAAATAGGCATGTAGACAAATGGTATAGAATACAAGACACAGAGAGTCATGCACATAAATACAACTATCTCATACTAGATAAAGGAGCCAAAAACATTCATTGGAGAAAAGATAGCCTTTTCAACAAATGGTGCTGGGAAAACTGGAAATGCATTTGCAGCAAAATGAAACTTAACCCCTATCTCTCACCATGCACAAACCTCAACTCAAAGTGGGTCAAAGACTTAGGAATTAGACCAGAGACCCTGCGTCTAACTGAGGAGAAAGTAGGCCCAAATCTCCATCACGTTGGATTAGGCCCCAAATTCCTTAACAAGACTCCTATAGCACAAGAAATAAAAGCAAGAATCAATAAATGGGACGGACTTAAACTAAAAAGCTTCTTCTCAGCAAAAGAAACTATCAAGGAGGTGAACAGAGAACCTACATTCTGGGAGCAAATTTTTGCCACACACATATCAGATAGAGCACTGATCTCCAGGATATATAAAGAACTCAAAAAACTTAACACCAAAAAAACAAATAACCCAATCAATAAATGGGCTAAGGAGCTGAATAGAAACTTCTCAGAAGAAGAAATGCAATCAATAAATATATATATGAAGAAATGTTCGTCATCTCTAGCTATTAGAGAAATGCAAATCAAAACTACACTTAGATTTCATCTCACACCAGTCAGAATGGCAGCTATCCAAAATACCAGCAACAATAAGTGCTGGCGAGGATGTGGTGAAAAAAGTACACTCAAGCATGGCTGGTGGGACTGCAAATTGGTGCAACCAATCTGGAAAGCAGTTTGGAGATTTCTTAAAAAACTTGGAATGGAACTACCATTCAATCCAGCTATCCCACTCCTTGGCTTCTACCCTAAAGATTTAGGGTACAGCACACTACAATACAGCAGTCACCTCAATGTTTATAGCAGCACAATTCACAATTGCAAAACTATGGAAGCAACCCAGATGCCCTTCAATAGATGAATGGATAAACAAACTGTGGTACATATACACAATGGAATATTATTCAGCAATAAAAGAGAATAAAATTATGGCATTTGCAGGCAAATGGATGGAATTGGAGAACATTATGCTTAGTGAAGTAAGCCAATCCCAAAAAACCAAATGCCAAATGTTCTCGCTGATTAGTGGATAAAGATACATAAGTGGGGTGGGAACAGGAAACATAGGAGAAATACAGGAACTCTAGACGCGGCAGGGGGAGGTGGGAGGAAGGAAAGGGGAATGGGCATAGTATTGATGGTTGATTGAAATGGTCATTACTACCCCTGGTGCATGTATGAAGACACAAATGGTGTGACTTTATCTGGTTTGCAACCAGAGAAATGGAAAAACTGAGCTCTGGTTATGTACTATGCCTTGAAACGCATTTAAATAAAATAACTAAAAAATTAAAATTAAAATTAAAAAATTAAAAAAAAAAAAAGAAATATATGGAGAGATATTAGCATCACCTTCCCATAGAACAGGAAGGTAAAGTCCAAAGGAATTAATGATTTTCCTTGAGGCTACTAAGGTAGGAAAGGAAAAATGCAAGAGTCAATAATAACTCTTCTGGCTGGAGTAATGACTGACTGACTGACTGCCTCAATTAAGTAATGTGTTCTGAGTACATAGTTATCATTAAAAATACTCACCAATCCCTATTCTACATGTGAATACTATGTATAAAATATTTACTAAAATATGTACTCATACAACAAGATGCATTTTAAAAACACACACAAGAAATGAAAATGTTTTGAAGACACAGGAGAGGCTAAGGAAGTGATTTTAAATGATCTACTCAGGAAGATGTTCTCAACACCTCCTTACAAATGGAGCATCTCTGTCATTTAAGGGAAACACCTTTTTCTGAAAGCTTCCAGACATCTCAAAGGGCATAATAATGAAAAAGAAACCATGCAGTTTATTGGCGCATATGTCATATTAGCACTGTATGACTTTAAGGCAAATTGAAGCTCCATCACCTGCTGCTTTCAAAGCTCCAAATGACTACAACAAAAATTTCCAAGTACAGCAAAGGCCAGATTTCATCAGCTATATGTGCGTAGGAGATTCATGTAACTTTGAAAACAGTACAAGTCCTTCTCTTTCCAAGAATTTTTTTTAAAAGAACCGACAAAGTAAACAAGGTAAAATGGGAAAATAAGTTTAATGTCAGGATTTTGTATTTGTGAAGTCTAACTTAAGAAATCTAGTTATTAAAAATAACGCCTACTTGAGTAATGATCTCAAAGCAGAGGTTATATAGGCTAGTCCTTACATGCATTAAGTTGCAAAGACTACTAGTTATCACCTATACTACACTAATTTTATGTTTCTCAAAATAATATGCCTTAAGGCTGAAGCAAAAATGAAGTAAAGCACTGTGTACAGACCCTAGCAAATACTGAGCACTTAACATGAGCTTTGAAAAGCATGGGAAAGCCAGACATGGTGGCATTCACCTGTATTCCCAGTTATTTTGAGGCTGAGGCAAAAGGATCATTTCAGCTTAGGAATTTGGAGACCACCCTGGGCAACACAGCGAGACCCCATTTCAAAAAAGTTAATTAAATAATTAAATAGCTAGGGAGGAGAGGAGGAGTAGCTGATGCACTCTGATCTAAATTGATACTCAATAACATTAAATTTAAAATATCATGGCTTCCTTTGTCCCGCATACACACAAAAAAATAGTAAATACAATAGAAAATAGTTGTTTCAGCCAGACTTTTCACCATTATGGCAAAAAGACTGGACAAGAACAATTCTAGAAGAGGAAAATTTCATTTGGTGCTCATTGTTTCAGAGCTCTCAGTCCAAAGATGGCCAACTCCACTACTCTGGGCCATGGTGGAAAAGTTAAGTATGGAAGAAGAAAGCAGCTTAGAACATGGCATTCAGGAAGCAGAGAGATGGCTCCACTCCCTAATGACAAAATAAAAACCCTAAAGGCAGACTCCCAGTGATCCACATTAATCCACTGATCAAGTTAAAGCTGTTGTAATCTAATCATTTCACCTCTGAACCTTCTTGTGTCATCTCACACACAAGCTTTTGGGGGACACTTCATATCTAAACCATAACAATAAGTCAAGGTCAATATTACCAATTTGTTTTTCACACATAATTTTTTTCTTACTATTTCTCTTTTAGATGTGGGTATTTTAAAGGAGCTATGTCTAAGTAGAATAGAAGGAAGATGGCAAGAGAAAATAGAGTTTAAAAAGACAATTTCAGAAGAAAACAAATATTTCCTCATATTAGCAAAGATCACCAGGGAATATTCATTATACCTGTTCTGAATATTGGCTGCACTGGATTTGAGGTTTCATTCCACAATCCCTACAAATTCACTACCCTGAACTAGTTTAAAGAGATTAGCTATGGAGGAACAGGAGAAAGAACACCTCATAGTTCAATCTGTATATCAAGGTTTTTTATACACACGAGTTTAAGAGGGTCAGAACCAACTAAAGAGAGATAAGCCATTAGTTCTGCAGGGAAACTGCAAAAGATAACAATATTCCTGAAATCAGAGGTGCTCTTCTGCCATGGTCTGGTGATATGTTTTTCAGATTCCTGGTCCTGGATTATTCATGATCCACTCTCACTTGCTAGACTCACAAATAATGGTTTTTTTTTTTTTTTTTTGGTACCGGGGATTGAATTCAGGGTCACTCAATCACTGAGCTACAACCCCAGCCCTTTTTTGTGTCTTATTTACAGACAGGGTCTCACTGAGTTGCTTAGCAAGTCTCACTGTTGCTGAGGCTGGCTTTGAACTCACGATTCTCCTGCCAAAGCCTCCCCAAGTGCTGGGATTACAGGCGTGCGCCATTATATCTCTGAAAAATAAGAAATTTTGAATAAATATTATGACAAATATGAATAGTAGAGAGGTATATTTAAATACACAAATGGCTCTGAACAGAATGAAACAAGAATAACATACATACTTGGAACCAGTAGCATTTTGGGGGGAATGTGCACTCTTGCCATGAGCACTAGGAAACCAGGATGGCCTCCATGGGTTCTAGTATCCATCAACCATCAATTCACTATGTGTTACTGGAAAAAAATCATGACTTTCATTGCATTTCATGTTCCTCATCTATACATGCCCAATACCTCACTAGGTTCTCATAAGGATCAAATATAACAACACACTCATTTTTTTTAAATATCTTTTAGTGTAAATGGACACAGTATCTTTATTTATTTATATGTAGTGCTGAGGATCAAACCCAGTGTTTCACATGTGCGAGGCGAGCATTCTACCACTGAGCCACAACCCCAGCCCAGACAACACACTCATTCTTAAAGTATGGACCCCAGACCAAGCAGTATTGGGAAGCCAGCAACTTCCCAATAACTTCCCAATAACTGCCCAGTAACTTCCCAATAACTTCCCAATAACTTCCCAATAACTGCCCAGTAACAAAATGTAGTTTCCAGCCCCACCCAGATTATAAAAATGATATGAAAACACTAAAATTTTGTTATTATGGGAAAATTAAGAATCTTACATTTGTTTGGAGATTTTTAAGGATTTTAATTTACATGTAATTGAAATACATGAGGCTGTGTGTGGTTTTTCCTTAGAGCTTAAAATCACAATCAGATTTTTAAGCAAATATTACTATAAAATAAATTGAAATCTGAAATTATGGTACCTACCAATGTTAAAATGCACTATTATTTCATTATAATTTTAAAAGGGCTAGAAGGGAAAGAAATCAAATTCATAATCATTAAATATTATTTTAAAAAGTAAATATCTAATTATAATTTATTTCAATTTAGTTATCAACAAAGGAAAGGATGAATTTGAGATTACTAATCTTTGGGGGGTGAGGGAAAATTAAGTCTTACTAAGATCTTTACATTTTGTAGGCATGAGTAGTACAATTGTTTCATTTAAAAAGGTAAAATGGGAAGTCAAAATCAAAAGATTGTAGTTATAAAGGATGCATTTCAAGTGATCACAGAAATTTTTTGTTTTTGTTTTTTGTAGACTTGGGTACTGGACTTCATGGAAGCTTTTAATGTAATAGATACAGGAATCTTCTGAGTAGTTCTGATAAGTAAGAACAAATAAAAAACAAAGTATGCTCAGAAACTGAAATACAGTATGAACATTATTTTTCAGCTAGGCACAATGGCACATGCCCGTAATTCTAGCAATTTGGAAGGGTGGCACACACCTGTAAACCCAGCGACTGACGAGGCTGAGGCAGAATGATTGCCTGCCTGGGCAACTTAGCCAAGACCCCGTCTCAAAATAAAATAAAAAGAGCTGGGGGTCTAGTTTAGTGGTAGAGTGCCCTGGGTTCAATACTTAGTACTGCCAAAAAATAAAAATAAAAAACAGTTTTTCATTCTACATTCCAACTAAACCCAATAAAACATGTTAAAACAAAAACATTTCTCATTAGAAATGCCCTGAGCTCATACTTATTTTCATATCTCATTTGTTAACTCCAGTTAAGAAAAACACAGTACTGCAGCTTCGGAAAAAGACAACCTGAGAGTCACATTGGTAGGAATATACATATCTGAAGAAAATCTGGTGGGAAAGTGAGGAAGAAGAGATTTGAAGAATAAATTAGGGGACTGGGGTTATAGCTCAGTGGTGAAGCACCTGCCTCTCATGTATGAGGCATTGGCTTCAGTCCTCAGCACCACATAAAATAAATGAATGAATGAATGAATGAATGAATGAATGAATGAATGAATAAAGAAGATGATTTTGTGTCCATCTACAACTAGAAGATATTTTTTAAAAAGAATAAATTAGCACTTAAAATACAACAAGATCATATAGGAATAGTTCAATGAAAAGACTTGTCCAAAAGAGTTAAATTATCAAAAAGTTGGAACTTAAAATTGAACTATACTAAGACATACACATAAATTCATGTACAGATATACATGTTGATTTTTAAGACATTTTTAAATGTGTTCTACAAGTAAAGCTCTAAATGATACAATGCATGAGATTAGGTGCCTTGGACAAAGCCCAAGCAGTGGCTTTGCTCTTTGGCCAGTGGGACAGAGACACAAAGCCACCTCAGGTTCCCTACCTATCACTTCCATGATTTCCCCTACACCTTCTCTCCAGGGTTCTTCCCCATAGTATAAACCAGATCCAAGTTAACTGCTCATCAGTCAGTAAAAAGGGTGAAAAGGCCCTATGATTCCATTAAACACAGCCCTTGTAGCTTTCTCTTGCTTCCTCAAGGATGGCCTCAGGAAGGAGCTGCCCAACAACACAGCAGCATATTTCCTGCTGAAACCACATTATTCTACCAACCTGCCAACAGCCAGCACAGAGCTCTTGGCTGTCCCAGTACTTCCCTTTCTTTCTTATCTTAATTTTAGGCTTTCTTTTCCTTCCTTCTTATCTCTGTGTCCTTTAATTTTTTTTTTATTTTGAATTTTATTTAAGGAGGGAAAATATACACCAAAATGGTAAAAGTGGCAAAGTATCCTAAATTATACTGGCAGAAAAAATGGACATAAATTTATCATACATGTTCTTTCATTTTGGGATGTGTCTGATTAAAGGAAGTGTACTATTTGCATGTACTTATCTATAGCTCCATAGTTCTAAGAGTTCCTGGTTCCATCAGGAAATTTAAGGCACATGGGGAAAGATGCTGTAGTGGGAAAGTTGAAACAAAAGACTTTTCTGGATTGTTACTTAAATGAAACACCACTGGGGTCTATACACTTCCTAAAGGGAAAAATAAACATTTGAGGAGCATCTACCATAGCATAGTCTTTCACAGATATTATATCATACATAGAGATGTGACAAACACAGTGACTTAGAGCTATATTATTCAAAAAAAATCACTAAATATGTGCCTATTTAAATTTAAAATAAAATGAAAGTTCAATTCCACAGCCATATTCGCCACATTTTAAGTGCTTAACAGATCCACAAGGCCAGTGACTACCATTCTGTATAGCACAGAGGCCATGTCCTTTATCACCGAAACCTATATAGGACAGCAGTGATCTAAGAAACTTTCTCCTAGACAGATTTTCCACACACACTCACACACACACACACACAAAGTCTATAGTATTATATTTAAGTTCTCGAATGATAAGCATTAATTCTTTGCCACTAAAGCTGGAACTAAAAGCCTGCAGCCATGAGCCTTCTTGCAGCTACCAATTGCTTCTTGTCACTATAATTTTCTGCACTCTACCTGGCCTACAGAGAGCTCCAGGATCTCAGCTCCTATTACATCTGAACCTCTCCTACTGTCTGGCAAAGATTTGAACCAAAAAAGGCAACAAGGGGCTGGAGTTGTGGCTCAGTGGTAGAGCACTTGCCTCGCATGTGGGAGACACTGGGTTCGATCCTCAGCACCACATAAAATAAATACATAAAATAAAATACATAAAATAAAAGATGTTGTGTCCATCTACAACTAAAAAAATTTTTTTTAAAAAGGACAACAAACTGCATAAATGACCTGATATTTGAAATAAATACATGATACAATAAAATTTCCTGGAAATTTATTGACCCATATGAAGTCTGACTCCCATATAAGATACAGAACTAAGTTTGTGCTGAGGTTTTACTTCAGGAGAGGATACAAAGAAGTCTTGTGACTATGACTAAATAATCTAATGGTTTTAAATGTGAACGTAAAAAAATATATTAAATGAGTATCATATTATCATATAAAAAGCTACACTTGCAAAATATTAATTATGCTTAGATTTCCTTTAACGTCTGATAGTACTACTATGTATGGCATTAGGCTTCTGTCACAGTAGATAAATTTTCATAAATGCTCAACCACACCTGGACTCTATTCTAGTGACCTACAGGTAATAATACATCATTCTGTCACTTACAAAGACATATTCACATCCTACCCTCCAAAACCCAAAATGGCCAGGAATTTCTAGACATGTTGCAGAAGAAAACACACAAAAAAACCTGAAACAATATTACAATAGTTCACCTTATTCAAAATGTTATCTTCTGTGGTCTAGACTTTCCTTATTCTAGCAAAGAATATCCTTAAATTTGTACCCTACAGCTCACTGTAAAACCACAACTCATGCTTAAATTACTACAATGGGTATAGAGGTCTTCCCTGCTCAATATCTGGATAGGAAGCCTTAGCAAACTCTGATTTTGCTGAATCTTTAACCAAATGGATTCAGAGCCTTGGTCAAGAGTAGTGTTGCAGCAGTTGGATACCTTGGTTAACAAGGTACCTTTCACCTGGATGAACAAAGAGGGCTTTCTCAGAGTAACAGCCTACCATACAGAAGACAATTTCATCTGAAAAGTTAGCAAAAATAAACTTTACTATCATTTCTGTATTAAAAATAAACAAAAATACCTCTCTTTACATAAATATCACTAAAATGTAATATTAAAGTAATATTATTAAATGTAATATTAAACTTTTTAACTTTATATTATTTATAAGGCAATAGTCCTCAGATCCTTGGCAGTTCTCTATTTTGTTTTATCTAGAGAGAGGCTCTCACAAAGTTGCTTAGCACCCCCCAGTTGCTGAGGCTGGCATTGAACTCATGATTCTCCCCTCTCAGCCTCCCAAAGTGCTGGGATTACAGGTGTGCGCAACCACGCCCAGCTCCTTGGCAGTTCTTGAGACCTGGGCAGGGGTAATGTTTGTCAGGAATACATCTGACATGGTCTCCTAGTTATTTTTAAATATTCTGTTCTGCCTGATCAATACTTCAACAGTGCTCGTTATTAACTATTCCAAAACTCACTCCTGGGCATAGACATTACAGTTTATCTTTTTTTAATTTTTCAATTGTGTAATTAACACAATAAATATCTAGCAAAAAAGAAAGATGCAACGAGTTAAATGAAACTGTTGACCTATTTGCATTTCTAATTCAAATCTAAATTAAATAAATATAAAGCCTACTCTAAAAGGAAAGCACCTAGGGCTGGGGATGCAGCTCAGTGGCAAAGCACTTGTAGAGCACAGATGTGACTCTGGGTTCAATCTCTAGAACTGCACATTAAAAAAAAAGAAAAAGAAAGAAAGCACAAAAGGCATTCTTCACAATCATTACCCACAGCATCATTGTTCAGTGTAAATTTGTTAAAATTACCTTGAAAAATAATAAAGGGAAATTTAATGGGATAAACATATAATTCTTAAAAACTGAGCACAAGTTCTTATGAAAGTATGTGTTCTTTTTGTTTGTTTGTTTATTTTTGGCAGTTCTTGACTTCACTTCAATAGAAGTTTCTTTTTTCCAAAGATATTTAAGTGAAAAACTAATGCTTTTGAAATCTCCAACATTTAATGAAATAGCACTGCTCAGTATAGAAGTTCAAGCACCTTTAAAAACTTAGTATTAGAACTTTTGTATAGGCCTAGAAGCAAACCCAGTAGCTAGAGTGACTCTGCACCATGTACAGCCAGAGGAATGAGAAGTTGTGCTCCATTTGTGTACAATATGTCAAAATGCATTCTACTATAAAATAAATAAATTAATTAATTTTTAAACAGGAAAGAAAGAAAACCCAGTAGCAAGGAACACAACTAGTACTTGGATCTTGGTTTCTAACACCATTCTCCAATATAAGAAATCAGGGTCCAAGCCAAGCATGGTAGTACACATCTGTAATCCCAGCAATGAGGTAGGCTGAAGCAGGAGGATTTCAAGTTTGAGGCCAGCATAAGCAACTCAGCAAGACCCAGTCTCAAAATAGAAAATAAAAAGGGTGGGGATGTGGCTCAGTGGTAAAATACACTGAGTACAAAAAAAAAAGAAAGAAACAAACAAACAAACAAACAAGGGTTCGCTAAAGAAACTGCTGCTTCTAGGACTCAAGCAGGCTCAACCAGAGCCTGGAGCATCTTATAATGCCAGAAAGTCAGGACAGACATTTAAAAACCAAAAAGCTCCACCATATGGAAATATGTCAAAAGGGAACAGGAGTCAACTGAAAGAACTCCCAATGGCCAAAGCTGGAATACTTTGAACAACTACTTCCACTGGTACTAGACAATCACTCAAAGGATAAAATAAATATCCATAAGCACATACTGATATAAATGAATCACAGAGGCAAATCTGTTCAGAGAGCTCCAAGTAGTTTACACAAGTATCATTTCACTTCTTGAAGGAAGTGGAGCATCATTCCCAATTCCTTAAGCACAGACTAGGCAACAAAACAGCCTTTCAAACAGATACCGTGAGAAAAACTGACAAGCACTACCTCAGCCAGTTGATCAAAGCCAACACTGACAATAAGTTAGGTTGATAAAGCACATGCTTGATATGATGTAATAGAAACGAACTTCACCTGTATAGTCTTCCTCTCCCAAAATCTAAAACTCCACTATGAAAAATACACTTTGGACAAATCTTAACTTACCTTCCCTATAAGGAACCTTCTACAAACTACTTGACCACTGCTCAGTAAAGGCATCAAAATCACCAAAACAAAGTCTCAGCAACTGTCATAGTCTACTGGAGCCTAAGGCAACAGAACAATCAACAGTAATATAATATCTTGTATGGATTCATGCTACAGGAAAAGAACTTTAGCTGAAAACCTGAGGAAATCTGAATGAAGTATGGGCTTTAGTTAATAACAGTGTATCCATACTGTTCATTAATTATAATAATGTACCATACTATAAGATGCTAACAGGGAAAACTGGGCACAAGATATTCAGGAGAATTTCCTGTACTATCTTCACAAATTTGCTCTAAACTTAAACTTTTCTAAAATTAAAAATCTATTTCAAAATTTTATACAATCTTTCTAAATCAAGGCATATTGCATATAATTTTTGTTTCATTTTTTAAAATACTCATGTGACATTGTGATTAAAAGCATAAGCTGGAATCTAACAGCTTGGATTTGAAGCCAAGTCTACTGTCCAAGCTAATGTTTACTAGCTTTGTGCTTGCTGTTCACACCATTCATGGCTAACATGGGCCCATCTTGGTTTCAGTTACAACTAGTATAATATTTGCTTTCCCAAAAAGAGAAAATAAGAATCAGTAAAGTCTCATCAGCCATAATCCTATCACAAGGCAGTTATTTCCAGTAATGAGGTGGCCTGCTTAGTGCTCTGAATAACACCGGGGAAAAGCCCTGGGCACCCTGGGCCCCACTCACAGTCAAGGCGAGTTCTTTCTCTCATGAACAGATGCTACGAGCAATGTGATTAATGCCTCTGAGCAAAGTGCAGGACTGACTTTAAGAGCTGTCAGCAACTTTACATGATACAAACACTACTTGTTTATTTCTACTATTCAGAGGAAGCTAAGTAAATACTATTTTATTTTCACAAGCAAAGCTTATTGTAAGAAAAAGCAAAATGAATTTGATGAAAGTATTGAAACATACTTTTAATAAAAAATAGTGTTATTCATTTTAAAAAGTTCACATATAATAAGATTTACAACTTCTTTCCTATCAAGAATGCTTCTCAAATGAATATTCATGCAGAAATTGCAATGGCTTTTAGCATGTAAGAGAGTCATTAAAGGCTTGTCATCTAGAGCCAACAATGCCGCTGGTGCTTCTAAATCATTAGATCTTAGTCTATAGCTTTGAATTCTGTAGCAGCAACATAAAAAAGAAAAATGAATATTACCACTATGAATAACCATAGGTCACAATTTTCAGCAAAAACTCAGAATTTTATAGTGTCACTTACTTTTTAATATAAAAATACTAAGACTTTTTTCCTTGACCGGATTGAATAAATAGACGAAATTAAGTGAAACAAATGAAAGTAAATGAAAAAGCTGAAAATAATCAGCTCTTCTTTGGATTATAACTAACCAACAGGCACTAAGGTTTTAAAAAAAAACTTAAAATTTCTTAATTAACTAAGAGTTAGATTAACTGTCACTACTATTCCTAATACAAATTTAATTTGGGGTTGTACCCTTAAGGTATACTCTGCATATGGAGCTATGCTGGGACTCAATACCCTTTATGAAGCCTCTGAGCTAACAGCATCGGGGGAGGAAAACCAGATCTTTTCACTGGATGCATAAAGGAAAAGGTAACCAGCAAATATTTCTTGGATTTAACAAATGAAAAAAATCTGCTTGAGAGATTATTCCTAATTAAGCAGGAACTTTGAAAATAAGCAACCCGGCCAACCTGGCTATCTTAATGTTAAAGAGGTCAAGTGAGTTGTGGGTGTAACTTAGTGGTAGAGCTCTTGCCTAGCATGCTAAGACCCTGGATTCCATCCCCAGCACTGCGAAAACTGAGAGAACAGAGAAGCTGCAGGGCTCTAAATAACAGAAGCTACTAGATAGTCACTCCCTTCAAAACACTGTTTTACTCATTTGTACACCTCAAAATTTAGAAAAGCACATGTGACTACCTGGTTTGAATTGTATTCTCACAGAAGGACCTTGATTGACAATTACAGTTAAGCCTTTGTCCAAAGATGGACAAGCTACTCAAAGCAAACATAAGGGTATTATTCCTAGAGAAGGGAGTTATGTGGGCTAAGCAGACATGAAGAGAGATGTCCCTGTAACAGAGAAGAAGCAGCGGCATAGAAATAACCAACTGATCCCCAGCATCTACACTAGTCATTCTGCTGTTCATGTATCTGATTCAATTCTCAATAAAAGAGAGATGTGTATTATCAGCCTCATTTTATTAAAGCTGAAACTACAGTTCAGAGTGTAATTTCCTTAGCTGAAGTTACAGGGTCTTCTCATTCTCTTCTCTCTGCCAACAACACAACAACAACAAAAGTTCTTATAAAAAGCCTAATGTGAAACTTTAAATCCACACTGAGTCTCAGAAATGCAACAACTCCTTGAAAACGAACAGTTCTTGAAAACAAGGACATCTTGCCCTCATATTATTTAGGTTTTTCCCACAATATATTCACCAAATCCTTTTCATTCAACAAAAATGGTATTATTTATACATAAGCCTAAAGTTTCTATGCATGATGGCAGAATAAAAAGTCAAGGTAGCAAATTCAGTTCTTAAAAGAAAAATTAATAAACTTGTTTATCTCTACAAGAACAGAATTCCTAAGTTTATGAGCCAGTATGTATGGTACTGGGATATGGGACACCAGGTGAGTATATGGACACATACACAAAAATCACTAATCCGTAAAGGCAAACAGTCCTACTAAAAGGGGGTCACAAGCAGGAGCATCTTTAAACCAATGCAAAACAAGCATTATTTTGCCATGTAGAAAACATGTGTTCATCCTTAGATCAGCTTAACACACACATGCAATTCAGTTTATTGTTTGGGTCACTATATCTGTAACCTAAGCAGATGGTATATGCATTTTATGTAGAATATGTAATTAGGCCATCAGAAATGTGGCAGCACCAGCTGTTATGGCCTGCTGACCTTGGTAAAGAAGGAGACATCAGCAAAATAAGAATGATAATATTCAAGCAAAACCCAGAAACAGATTCTGTTCATGAAAACAGCAGCAGCCTGAAACTTTTCACCTACAAATCAAGAAATGTCACCCTAGGCAGAGTCATCTGGCTCACATCACTCACTTTCAGACCCTCTGGGTTTATTAAAAAATATTTTTGAATGATTTATACTGATATATACTTAGGAAAAACTCTGAAAATATTAATAATTGATATTTTTACATAGTTGATGAATGATTTTTATTTAATTCCTTTTCCTAATAATTTCTACAATGCATTTTTTATGATGTAAAGTTTTTTTTTTAATGTTTATTTTTTAATTGTAGGTGACAGAATATCTTTTATTTTTATGTGGTGCTGAGGATCGAACCCAGTGCCTCCCGCGTGCTAGGTGAGCACGCTACCACTGCGCCATAATCCCAGCCCCGTAAAGTATTTTTAATTTAAAAAACAAAAAAAAACAGTAACTGATTGTTTGGACCTAGAATGTTCCCCAAAGGCTCCTGTATTAAAGCGTTGGTACTCAGCTGGTAGTGCCACTGGAAGGGTAGAACCATTAGAAGGTGGGACCCAGTGGGAGAAAAGTATCTCACTGGGTAAATGTCCTTGAAGGTATATCTTGTCCTCAGTGTCTTTGTATGTCTCTCTCTCTCTCCCTGCCCCACCTCCCTGCCAGCTTTGCTCTGCCATGCCCTTCCCATAGTGATGTTCTGCCTTACCACAGGCCCAGAATCAAAGCAGTCAGTCAATCATGGACTGAAACCATGAACCAAAATAAATCTTTATTCCTTTAAGTTGTTTTTCTCAGGCATTTTTTCACAGTGATGGAAAGCTGATGAACACACTTTTACCTATACGTCACTTTATGTATTATCCCAGTCCCTGAAACACAATTTTATAAAGCCACTTTTCTTATAAATAAAACAACTGTACCATTTCTCATTTATACATAAGCAATTTCTGACTTCAAAAATTCATCCCGAAGCTTTCTAATCTCTTAGTGCAAATTACTCTTCCAGTCCAGTCACAAGATTCCTATTAATCCTAGGTTAGGCCTTCATTCTGCCAACAAGAGTTTTGCTAGAACCCCATTTCCTCAGAGGATTTTCCAAAGATTTCTTCTTTTACCTAATTCCTCTAACCCACTGTCTTTCCTTAAGTTATCAAACTTTTCCATTTGAAGCACTAAATTCAAGCGAAGTCATAGAAATTCAATTGTTCCTTGAAGACTAGGATTACTGCTCTCATATAATCTAAAGAATCATACTCCAAATCTTTTTCCATTTGGTTCATGTATGATACTTGCTTTTATATAAATCTAAGTCCCGCAGTAAGTGAGAGAATATGGTGACACCAAGGTAACATATCCAATCCAATCACTTCTCAACCTCTTCACACAGAAAGTAAAGAAATTTATTTATGGAAATTAAAGTACACCGGGCCATTCCTTCTCTTGCTCATAGGAAATTCCTCTGACCCCAGGCCTTTCTTTCCCCCTAACAAGTTCTTCAAGCTAAATTAATACAATAAACATTCCTTGACCTTTGAGCCAGATAAGTGCAAGAAATTGAGGATTTGCCTAGCAACAATCAGGCATGGTGTCTGCCTTTCTTTCTAGAGCCACATTCTCTGCTCCAGCAGTGATCTTTTCCTTCTTGCCCCCAGGACCACCCTGAATTAATGTATGGATTTTGGGTGAACACAATTAAGCCCATACTACTCTTCCCCTTTTCCTGGGTCTCTTAACTTAGTCCTGACTTCAGTAAATAAAATGATCAAATATTATTAACATCCAACAGGTCTCCCCCCTATTTTGCTTCCCTTCATTGGCAAGAGATGAAGCCAAGAATCTCCAACCCAAACATAGAAGGGCCAGGTAAAGAACCAGAAAGCACCAGTCTCATTTAAAGCAAGAAACCACTACCCTTTCCCAAGTAACTAAAGTTATGTGTGAAAAGAGATCTCCAGGTATCCAGTTCTGACTTAAGAGAACCCAGAAATGTATTTATGTTGAAATTTCCCAAGATTTATAAGGTAGTAACAAAAAACTGTAGATGGGCCCATTTTATTTGTGTAGAGGTGGACTAATTCTTTTCCCACTATAATCTCTTAAACTTACTTTTCCCATTTCCTGTCCTTCATTCCTCACGTTTCTGAAATCAGGCTTCTTTGTACCAATTCCTTTTCCTACATTTCACTGAGGCAGCTACTGCTAAGTCCTCAAATCTTTTTTTTTTAAGTTGTAGATGAACATAATACCTTTATTTTATTTATCTCTTTATGTAGTGCTGAAGATTAAACCCAGGGCCTCACACATGCTAGGCAAGCACTCTACCACTGAGCCACAACCCTAGCCCAAGTCCTCACATCGTAACTGTCATCCTTTCCAATTCCAAAGTGACCTCCCGGAAGGGAGATAGATACTGTGTATTTTATCTCTGTATATCCAGTGCTAAGCACTGTGCCCAGCATAGTGTCATCTCAAATAAATGATTACTAAATAAACAACTGGCTATTCTCTTTATGATCCAAATACAGTGGAGATATTGTAAAAGATAGATCAAATAATTTTATAAAGACTCGCCACTTATTAAATTTACTGATTTGCTTCAATGTTTTACAGACCCCTGCCCAACCTGTCATGTATGTACTCTTACATGGCATGATAGCTTAAAATCCCCATTTTTCTTTCAAGTAAAATCTACGAGGAAGATTCTGATATTATCTCATTTACTCAAAAGGTCATTTATCTGCATGCTTAACATTTTAGAACACAGCTAAGAAACAGGAAGAAAAAAATTCTCTGAGTTATCAAACTAGATAGCTCATGATCATTAATTTCACTCACAAGTGATCCCTTCACGTCTACATTCAGACTCTACTGGCTTTTAAATTTGAAACTATCCTAATATAACTTCATTTGGAGAGGAAATGTATCTGACCATAACTACCTTCTAATCTATCAGCCTGAAAGCCAGGCTTAATTCCTGACATTCCAGTTTGTTGTTCTGTTTGTTGTTTTGAGCCCTGGCTGGACTAGACTGAATTTACCCTCCTCTCATGTACTTGTGAATGGTCAAATTACTCCAGAAGGGTGGGATCTATGAAGATGACAACAAAAGAGGTTTTCCCACTTGCAAGGAAGCAGTAATTAATATCATGGGATTTGGATATAAGAGCAAAGAAGCCTGGGATGCTACTAGCAAGGAGCTAATATGGCAATCAATTAGGCTCAAGAAGACTTGGTGACTTCCCTTTCCAACAGATTCTTTTCTTGACCTGGAAGTTTCAACTGTTCAGTCACGTGTTCCATAACCTCTTTCTTTCCCTACAGTTTGTAGAGTAATATAAGGGGGGAGAGTCCCTTCTCCAAAAAGATCCAGTACAGTAAGGCTCAGCAAAGCAACTTCTCCCTCTAAGAAAAGGAAAATATGAGGGACAGTGTACAATCTCAAACACCTCTGCATCTGTTCAATTCCTGTATGACAGGAATTAGACTACTACTATGGATTAAAAATCCCTACCTCTACTACCATGGTAAACCAAGTTACTTAACTTTCCTAAGTCTTCATTTCCTCAACTGTAAAATGTAGATCATAATATTAAAGGTTGAGAAAATATTCAATTTAAGTAGTATAAGGAATTACTCATCTTGCCTTCATTAAATTTACAAAAGAAAAACAAGCTTTCCACTTACTAGAATTATAATCTGAGCTAAGATACTCATATCAGGCTTAGGAAATTGTGCTCACTTGTTCCTGGTATAGCATTTACAATAAGAATCAGATTTTTTTATTGAAAATCTTCCATAAAACAATATCCTTCTGATATTCTTAGGATATTTTCAATTAGTTGTAGAAATAGGAAGAGACAGAATGGCCTTAAAATGTATTTTACAAAAAAGCTGAAAACAATTTAAACCTAAAATGAATGAAAGAAAAAAATGAATTCAGATTATATATAACTAAACATCAAAGTGGGATGGAGAAATCATATCTAAACCCGTGGTCTATCATAAACCCACATGAGAAAATAAGAGGACTTTTGGATTATCTCTTAAATAAAAGCAAAATGCTTGCCTATTTAATGCAAGTGTGTAGAACATCACAGAGGCATAAGAAATAGAGTTGGGATTATATGGAAAGTTCTAGTGGTACCAAAAATCACGAAAAAATGAGAGGAAAATAAAACTCTGCACAGAATTCATATGCTTGAAACAAAGATTACAAGTATTATTTTTCTCATGCCACAATGCAAACTAAGCAAAATCAATAACCAATTCTATTTCTAGGTTTTCATCCACTGTACTGCATAAAGGCAATTTGGGCACTGCCTCAGCAGAACTCTTAAGTCAGCATCTTCTCAGACAAGTGAATTTGTCACTCTGACCAATACATAACTAATACCATGGCAAAAAGAGCACTTTGTATGTAATGCTTTAATAAAACTCAGAAAAGATTAGGAAAATCTTAAAACCCTACCTACTTTAGAGTTAGAATATTGCATTTTAATAAAGTTTTGAAACTTCATCATTTCAACTGATTTAACTATGAAAAATCAAATTCATAGTATTACAATCCATATTCATTCTCCAATTTCTTCTCAGAAATAATGATTTTCCAAAAATGTTGGCAGACTCGGAAGCTGCCTGAAGAAACAAAATTGAGTTCCCTGAACATTTCATTACCAGGCATTAGCAGGGAATGCCCTTAATGTCATAATACATAACACAGGTCTCAGGACTTCAGACTGCCTAAACTAAACACAATGAGCAGTCACTTCTATAAAGAAAATGGTTATTGGACATAAAATTAGATTTAAGTTACTCACCACACCCAAGCTATGTAAATAGGCTGTGCTACATATGAAATATAAATTCCTGGGAATAAATCATTCATGTTTACTTCTGTTTTTCCAATTAACCCTTACCACCAACAGATACTCACTATTTATAATCTGAATGGATGTTTTTCTTTTTTATTCACATTGCTTCCTCTTCCATGCTTTCATCTTTATCACTGGTCCATGTTCTTATATTAATCTTACTTTGTAAAATGTAAGACCTGTAAGAGCTCCAAGACAGAAGTCTTAAGTATATGTCCTCTTATTTCCATCTAAAATACAGCATAAGGATTGGAAAAGGTCAAGGGATTATGAGGTACCAAATGAAAGTGAAAAACAAACCACAAAATAGGAAAACAACACAAGAGAAAAGGCCACTTATGGTCATATTTATTAAGGGCATTCATATAAAGCATAAAGGACAAAAGGATATGCAGAGAAACATTTCAGAATAAAAACAACCAAAAACAAAAACAAAAACAAAAAGTTCTAAAGTCTACAAAAAAACAACCATAGAATATGAACCATGTTTTTTTTTCTTTTCTAAGTGAAAAAAAAGTATTCTATGTGCCTGATAAGGGAGGATTTGCTCAAGAAAGATTTCTTATTTCAAATTTTCTTTTGGAGCAGACATGCACCTTTTAGCTACATCTATTATTCAATCTCAAGTCTTCACAGGAATCACATTAATAAGAGAGAGAAAGAGAGAGAGAGATTGGGCATTAAAGAGCTTGCGAACTATAAATTTGAGGAGAGAGGGTACTGTTTTGCATTAACTGGGCTAGTTAACCAAGACATGCAAACTGCCAGAGCAGATGCAAATTTGCATTCTCAAAATTTTTAAAAATGAAGAATGACAGCAAAGAATATGCCTCTTTCTAAGCAAAGGCAATATGAGGAGACACAGTTGGGTAAATGAGTGAAAAGCTACATGAAACAATATACTATGGCATAAAATATGAAAAGGATATATAAATATGAGACAAGCAAGCTATAGATCTGTTTATTGTTTATTTTTTCAGAGATTCCATGCTTAACTTTGTCTTCATATTATGGAAATCCAACCAATGAGAATAATGGGTATTTCAAGAGAAGAACCAAAGCAAATGCAAATGAAAGCATATTTTCTGATCAAAAGGACCATTTAACCTAACATCAAAGGGTATGTCACTATATTAGGCAAATTTAATTAAAAATAACTCATGCCTGGACAAAATATGGCTTTTTAAAATTTTTAATATTAAAGAAAAGAAATTATGTGAATATACAAGCAGGGTTGAGATAGACAGGGAAAAACAGGTTGCCTGTGAAAAAACAGAAGTGAGGCAGTATTAGACTTTGTTTTGTTGTAAAATAATGGCACAACAGAGGCAGTTTTCCTTTTTTCATGAAGATAAAAGGTAGTGACTCAACAATACGATATTCAATATGTAATTTATAATATGTAAGCTGGTCTTCTGTGACTCAAGGTTGTATAGATACTCTCACACGTGCAAAGGTTCAAAAAATTTACCATGCATCCCAAAGTTTCTTAAATATGTATGAATGTACATTTTTCTTTCTGTCATATAGAAGTGAGGCAGTAGGTGGGTAAGGCTTCAGAGCATGGACTCTACAGATATGAATTCACCTGTGTCCTGTCTCCAGAAGCTTCGTGACCATAGACAAATTATTTCTGCCTCTGGTGTTTCCATTTCTTCATGTGTAAGGAGATATTAATGGAATCTACCTCAGAACAACATGGAGAAGATTAACCCATAGAGAGGGCTTAGGAGACTTTGTTAATACAGACATACATCCCTGGGAATCCATGGGCAATTGGTGTGAGAAGCCCACACAGATACCCAAATCCATGGATACACAAATCTCTTATATAAAAGGGCACAAAATTTGCAGATAACCTCTGCACACCCTCTCATATAGTTTAAATCATCTCTAGATTATACCTGACATAATGTAAATGCTATGTAAATAGCTGCTGTACTATACTGTTTAGGGAACAACAAAAAGTCTACATGTTGAATATAATTTTTTCCAAGTATTTTGGCCAACTGTACTTAATAAATGTTGACTATTCTGTTGTTAGTATCATGCTGACGAGATGTGCAGGGAGGAAGGGAGTTGCGGGGAAGGGGACTGGGAATTTGAAGTATGATAACACTGATAAACACAACAGTTTAACAATCAACTCTTAATAATAGTTGTAAAGGTATAATTTTTTTAAATGCCTAAAGGATAGATTATATTAAAAACATTAAGACTAACAATAATGTGACTTTAAAAGACTAAATTTTACAAAAGGGGGTAGAAAGGAAATAAATATTATTTTGCAAATACAAATTTTAAAAAAGTAAAGTTCTTAAATTTCATACATTTAACTTCTAGTCTATGAATTGGAATTGAATTTCATCAATAACAATTTTCTGGAAATCTGATTTCACTCTTGCTATGTAAGTAGCTACATAATGTTCTTAATTTTGCCTCTTGGTCCACAAAGCATATTTACAACTTGGCTCTCTACAGAAAAAAATTTCTAACCACTGCTTTAAAGGAAAGACATCTAGATGTTATTAAGTAAAAGATAATGACCAAAGGGTCAGGGAGAAGAAATCCAAAGAGAACTACATTAATTTTAACATGTTTTCAAAAAGACTTTCTTTAGTAATTAAAAAACATACTCATGAATTTCTTTTACTTCAATACAACATTTTAAGATAATAAGTGAAAAGCACCATATAAAATTTTACATCCCATTGGATACTAATTTTGTTATCCAGAAAGAAAAATCATTTTGGGAGGCTGAGACAGGAGAATGGCAAGTTCAAAGCCAGCCTCAGCAATGGCGAGGCACTAAGCAACTCAGCGAGACCCTGTCTCTACATAAAACAAAAAATAGGGCTGGGGATGTGGCTCAGTGGTTGAGTACTCCTGAGTTCAATCTCTGGTGCCAAAAAAGAAAAAAGAAAAATCATAAGCATAGAAAACTACGGTACAAGTTAAAACATGGGAAACACTTTTAGATTTCTCCCCATTTCTAAAATGAGGATTCATTACTTTTATAATCAAAGGGAAAATCACAGCATTTTTAAATTAACAGAGAGAGGCTAGTACTAAAATGTAGCTTGTTCCTTTTGTATTAACTCATTATTCAAGTTGAAATTTCCGTTTCTAATGCTATCAGTTAGCCTTATACATTTAGGAAAAATGTGAGGCATTTCTCAATTACATAGGCACAGTGTTAAAGATAGAAGTTTAAGCTGAATGTATACAGCAAGAAAGGAGTAATTTTCAAGTTTCTGAGACGAGTGATCCATAATTGCCCTGAGCCTAGCTGTTAAGGAACACTACACCTCAAATCACAACTTCATTTAAACCCAATTACACCTGTATACCCCTCCATGACACCAGGACTTAGAAAGGGCTACACAGTCAAGACTTCTCAGGTGATTCTCCAACCCAGTTATTGAAACATTTTTTTTCCTGGGATGTTCTATTAGAAAAATTATTACTTTCCTATAAATCTGTGATTTATAAAGTCTTAAGAGACTTAAAGCATCTTAAATTTGATATTGCCAATGTCTCTGTATAAGATTTCCATCTAGATAAACATCTCTCTAGCTATATAAAGAAAATATGAAGGGAAATCAATTCAGTACACAAAAATTCAGGTGATAGGAAACTTTTTAGAAATGCATCTACTCTATAAAGTAATATTATACATTATGGTTTGTATCTGTATAAAACAATTCTAGAATGACACTTATCTTTACCTCATAATCTAACAGGAAGAATGGCACTCTCTCTGCATGCACTTTTTGTTTCCACAGCAGAGCTGCTGCATGAGCTATTAGAATGCTGGCACATTAAACAAGGCGAGTTCGAAATGCCCAGGCATTGTGAACAAGTGTGCAGCTATTCCACAGACTTCCTGTGGTGCAGGGCATTACCAGGGAGCAGATATGACTATAAAATGTACATACTATTGAGCTGAAATGAATCTAAACATATAGACAGTTCCCTTCTCACTAACACTTCCTTGATAATAAGGCTCAATATTCTGAATAGTTCATTTCTAAGGGATTACTGCACTTCTCTAATACTAAAAGTCACTTATGCCTTTTTACTTATTTGAAAGGTTCAGTAATAACTTCTCAAATATTCAGTGCCTGTCATAGTCTAAATACTGAATTTCTAGATGCAAATAAGCAGCCCCTATTAGGGATAATGGAAGTTACTTATTTGCAGCAAGGGAAGAACATATATCCAGAAACCTGTTCTTTGCTGCTTATAGGCAATCGTATTGCATTTTCTCTTGTGGACAATATAAAAATGCATTACTATTTATGCAGAACCACTCAGGTGTTACCTGCACTTCTACAACATCCAAGAAAGCATTAACCAAAACCAACTAAAGTCATTTTTTGGCTCATCATCATTCAAGCTGAATTAATAATATTAAACAGCATGTGGGATGAGGGAAAACCGAGCATGGAGCAACACTAAAATCCCTTTACACTCAAGCATAATTCATTTTGATCTTTACTACTGAATTCAGCTAAAGGTCAAACCATATATGACAGTTTAGATTCAGAAAATATATTATTTCGCTATTGAGTAGACTGAAATAAGGGCAACTAATTTAAAAATGGAAGCAATTTGGAAAATATAAATGTAATGAAAAATGTCTCCATTATAAAGTAGATAAATTAAGCTTAACTATTGATTACTGCCAACATTTTAAACCTCCCCACTAATGTTGTTAGTGAAACTTCATATAATTTTCTTCGTATCATCTCATATACATTCATTCTGGTAAGGGACCAAGAATAAGGTCAGACGTGGTTGTGAAGATAAATTACAGACCTTAATAACTTTTGAACAGTTTTAAATGTACAAGTCATCTATAAGCCATTCAGCTGGATAGATGAATAGTTAATGAACTACACAAACTAATAATAGTCATATATTAATGTATACTACTATGTGACATGAGGCCAGGATATTAACATGGTCTTCCATTGATACCAAAACTAGATTCAGAGCATAAACAACTAGAGTAAAAAGAATTCTCTATTAAAAATTAAATAAGCAACAACTACTTGCTAATTTATGTAAATACTTCCATAGCAGGCAAAGTTTTATTACATGATTGTCCAGATTCACAATTTGACAGACCATTAAAATGTTATCAACTTTGAGGTTAAAAAAAAAAAAAAAGAATAGGTGACTGCTTGGTTCTGGTATTTTCTCATTCATTTATTTTTTGTTTTCAACCAAAGGCAGTGTGGAATTTCAGTCTTTGGGATCTGTATTATACAATACATGGATCAAGCTTGTGTACTTTGATGTGGTTCCATTTCTTGCTTGTGGGTGAGTCCCAAGCAGTGATGCTGGGCAGCCCTTCAAAAACCCCCTAAGAGGTATCCAAAGCCCAGGTTCTGGAGAGAACACAAACTAGTCTTATTCTGTACAATCAAAAGCAATTTCAAGATGGACAGACTGAAGAATCAAGCTAGGAGGGGCACAGATAGAACACATAAAATCACATTTACCCACTAAGGAATTTAAACTAATTTAATTTAACTATGAGTACTGATGAAATCTCACTAATCCATCTACTTCAGTATTTCTCAAGAGCAGTCTTTCTACCACCAGTATCAAGAGTCACCCAGGGAGCTTGTTTAAAATGCATATTCCTAAATTACCTTTCAGACCTCTGGTAATAGGATCACCAGGAGCAGGATTGAGCAATCTTCTAACAAGCTGCCCAGGAGACTCCCACGGGCCCTAAAGCTTTAGTCATGATGCTTGGAGGACAGCTCACAGGCTCTTCATTACACCACATCTGCACTGCTGCCATGGTTCCTACCATCATCATACCTATAGTGTACAATCAATTCAACCAATACAGTCAGCAGCACAACAGATAATCAGACTTAAAAGCATCACAGCATCCTAAATATTTAGATTTGGTGTACTAGGAAATGAATATGTGGGCTTATGCATGAATGAACGGATAAATAGGACGAACAGGATAATAGGATGAATGGATAAATGGATAATAGGGTGAACAGGAAAATTAACAGTACTTCTCAAAATAGGAATTCTGATTCTTTTACAATTGATTCTACAAATATATTCATAGCCCTCTAAAAATCCTCACTGTGCTCCAAATTTCTCACAATCTATATATTTGACCATATGATCTTAACTTCTCAAATGCTGATAATAGAAAATTGGGAAGAAAGAGAAAATGCAGGGCTTGGACTCTCATTTTAGCAACATCAGAATGCTGTACTGCTTTTCACCCCGCATGGTGTGCTGGCAGACACCACCACTGTCCCTGGCACATCTGCTGTAAAACAAGTTGCTTAGCAACGGCAATCAATGCTGTATTTCCTCTTCACCATTTTCCTGAAGACTAAGACATCGCTCCAAGATATTATTTTTAAATACCTTCTGTTTCAATGATCAAGTATGTTTGTTAATTATTCTATCATGGAAAAAAATCACGAACTGAACTGGTCTAAGAATTCAGAAAAGAAGATTGAGAAAGATCAGTGTAACACGGGGTGCTTTGGGACTTGTTGGATGAAGAAAAATTCTTTGACAGTTCATTGACTTTATTTGCTATACCCTTTATTTCTGCCATTTTAGGATTGATTTCTGCAGCCTCATGGGAGAAGAAAGCCATTAGCATGAATTATCATTCCAAATGCAAATCTACAGGGTACTGCCATAAAATACAAAAAGTAAATGATTTTCACAAACTGGTTTAATACATATCTCACATTTCTGTTGCTCATGTTTAAGTATATTCTCCCTAATGAGTACCAACACATTCAATGTATCTCCACTGATAACACAATATAGAATTCTTTCAGATGGACCACACTTATAAGTGAAATTACTTAACGCCTGTGATGAAAACATAGAGACTAACAACATTTACTTTAGAAAAAAAGCAGGAAGGTATACAAAAGGGAAGCTGAATGGAAGGAGGAGACAAGAATTCTTATTTTAAAGAAGCCAATATGTCCTACCAATAAATGGATTCTTTACACAAAAACAAGAATGAGATGCAGGAACTTTAAAATGTGACACTTTCAACAAAAAAGACATTTGATATGTTAGGACATGGTGGAATCCATCAAGATGGACACTGACATTTATTTTCACATTTATTGAGTGCCCACTATCTGTAAATCCATATGGGTGGCAAAAAAAAATAGTAAGTAAAATATAATCCCCATACCATCTTACAAGAGTAATAGTCATATAAATCATGGTAATCACTTGAATATTTGTTTAATAACAGAAAATGTCACAGTTAATGTGAATTAGATCTGCAACACAGACAAGATAAGTGAACTACATCCCAAAGCCCTCATTTTATATAGCAACAATCAATATTCATAAGGATGTGGTGAAATAAAAATAGTGGTGCTGGCTTTACTTCTGAATCCTACTTAAATTTTAAAGAACTAAAATCAATTCTTCCTAAATTATTCTAAAAAAAATGAAAAGGAGGGAATTCTTCCAAACTCATTATATGAGACTAGCATTACCCTGATACCAAAAGCAGACAAGGAAGAAAGGAAGAAAGAAAGAATGAATGAATTACAGCTCAACATCCCTAATGAACATAGATGCAAAAAGTCTCAAAAAAAAAAAAAAACAAGCATACCAAATCTAACATTATATCAAAAAGATTATATATATTATAATCAACTGGGATATATCCAAAGGATGGTCCTGTATAAGCAAATCAATAAATGTCATATATCACATCAATAAAATGAATGGAAAAAAACAGAAGCAGAAAAATATTCAATAAGACTCAACATCCCTCCATGATAGAAATCACTCAACAAATTTGGTATATGTCAGAAATAAATCTCAAAACCATTAAACCTTTATATGACAAATTAAGAGCCAACATTATATCAAATTGAAAAAAGCTGAAAATGTTTTCTGAAAACCCTGAAACAAGACATGAATGGCCACTTTCTCCACTCTTATTCAGAGCAATTAGACAAGAGAGAGAAATAAAGAACATGCATACTAGAAAGGGGGAAGCTAAACTATCGCTATTTGCAAGTCACATAATCATCTATGGAAAACCCTAAATGTTCTACCAAAGAACCTGTGAGAATCAATAAACAAATTCAGTAAAGTTGCAGGATACAAGATCAACATACAAAAATCAGTAGCATTTCTATACAGAAACAATGAGCTAGCTGAAAGAGAAATTAAGAAAGCAACCCCATTTACAACAGCTACCAAAAAAATTAAAAACCTAAACATAAATTAAATCAAAGAGATGAAAGCATTCTATAATAAAAACTATAAAGCAATAATAAAAAATTTGAGGAAATCACCAAAAAAATGAAAAGATATCACATGTCCATCAATTGAAAGAATATTGTTAAAATGTCCATATTACCCTAAGTGATCTACAGATTTAATACAATTCCTGTCAAAATACTAATGACCAAGCTATCCTATGTACATATATGAATATACCATAGTGCATTTCATCTTTATGCACATTATAACACTCAAATAAAAAAATACTATAAATAAATACAAGAAAGACCAGTAAAATGGAGGAAAGGTAACAGGGGGAGGGGGTACAGGGGCCTAATTGGAGAAAATTATATTCCATGCTTATATAATTATGTCCAAATGAACCCTAATATTATGCATAACTATATGTACTAATAAAAATTTTTAAATGCTAATGACATTTGTTATGGTTTGGATGTGAGGTGTCCCCAAAAAGCTCATGTGTGAGGCAATGCAAGAAGGCTTGGAGGTGAAATGATTGGGTTATGAAAGTCTTGACCTAATCAATGCATCAATCCCTTGATAGGGATAATTGAGTGGTAACTGTAGGCAGGTAAGGCGTGGCTGGAAGAGGTGGGTCACTGGAGATGTGCCTTCAGGTAGATATTTGTTGATATGAATTGAGCTTAGTCTTTCTCTGCTTCTTGGTGGTCATGTTCCTGATCTGCTTCCCTATGCCACACTCTTCTGCCACGATGTTCTGTCTCAGCTTGAGCCCCAAGGAATGGAGCCAGCTGTCTATGGACTGAGACCTTTGAAACCATGAGCCCCCAATAAACTTCTCAAAAATTGTTCTTGTCAGGTCTTTTATTCACAGCAGCGAAAAAGCTGACTAAAACAATATTCTTCACAGAAATAGAAAAAAACACTCCTAAAATTCATATGGAAGCAAAAAAGACCCCAAATAGCTAAATCGATCATGAGCAAGATGAACAAACCTGGCATCCAATCATAGCACAAGGGTATAATAACCAATATAGCATAGTACTGGCATAAAAACAGACACACAGATCAGCGAAAGAGAAAACCCAGAAATTAAGGCATATATTTACAGCCAAATGACTTCAAACTAAAGTGCCAAAAACACACACTGGAAATAGGACAGTCTTTTCAATAAGTGGTGCTGGAAAAAAGAGAGGCAAAACAATGAAACTAGACCAGCATCTTTTACCATAAGGAAAAGTCCACTCAAAATGGATCAAGGATTTAATTTAAGACCTGAAACCATAAAACTACTTGAAAAAAAATGAAGGAAAAGTTTCAGGATATTGGTCTAGGTGGGAAAAAAAAGTTTGATTATCACAGCCAAAAAAGCAGAGGCAACAAAGGCAAAAAATGGCAAATAGGACGACATCAAAGTAAAAATCTTCTGTATAAAGGAAACAAAGGCATCAAGAGATGACCTACAAAACATGAGAAAAATATCTGCAAACTGTTAACTGACAAGAGATTAATATGCAAAATATATAAGGAACTCAAACAACTCAACAATTAAAAAAAACAGAGAGACTGGGTAAAAATTGGGTACATGATCTGTCTGAACATTTCTCAGAACGAGGCATACAAGCATATGACAAAATGTTCAACATTATTAGTCATTCAAAAAAAACTAACAAAGCTTATGAGGATGTAGAAAAGGGTAACTCTCATATAATGCTGGTGGGAATGTAATATACAATCATTAAGAAAAACATTATGGGGTTTCTACCCCCCCAAAAAACAGAATACCATATATCCCAGCAATTCTGCTACTGCATATATATTCAAAGGAAAGGAAATCAACATGCCAGAGATATCTGCACTCCCATGTTTATTGTAACACTATCCACAAGAGCCAGGATATGTGTTCATAGAGGAATGAATAGATAAAGAAAACATGGTATATACATATAATGGAATATTATTCTGCCATTAAAAATTAAACCCTGTTTTTTATGGTAACATGGATGAAATTGGAGAACATTTTGATATTATTTTAAGTGAAATAAGTCAGACACTGAAAGACTACAGGTTTACATTTACATGTCAAAAATTGATCTTGTAGAGAGCAGAATAGTAGATACAAGAGGCTGTGTGGGTAACAGGGGTGCAACTGGAAAGGAAAAATAATTTCTAATATTTTGCACCACAATAGGATAACTATGACTGACAACATTTAATTGTATATTTCAAACTAGCTAGTAGTGAGGGTGCTGAATGTTCCCAACACAAAGAAATGCTAAATGTTTATGAATGGATATGACAAGCACCCCGATCTAATCATCACACATGATAAGATCATGAATCGAAATATCACACGGTACCCCATAAATATGTGCAATTATGTGTCAATTAAAAGTAAATATATGCATACATACATAAATTGAATATCATGATGAACTGCAGAAGACATCAGGCTGGTAGTTTTTATCTTACCTCAGAATATCAGCCTTCACTGGTCTCCTACAAGCTTTGTTTTGTTTTTTAATTTTTTGTAGTTGTAGATGGACAGAATGCTTTTATATTATTTGTTTATTTTTATGGGGTGCTGAGGATTGAACCCAGTGCCTCACACATGCGCAGCAAGCGCTCTACCACTGAGCTACAGCCCCAGCCCCCTGACAAGTTTTTTTTTTTTTTTTTTTTAATTTTTTTTAGTTGTAGATGGACACAATGTCTTTATTTTACTGCTTCGTACATGGTGCTGAGTGAGGATCGAACCCAGGGCCTCACGCATGCGAGGCAAGTGCTCTACCGCTGAGCCAAAGTCCCAGCCCCTGACAAGCTTTTTAATAGAGTAAGTTTCCCAAGGATTTTAGATCAATAGTTTTGCATTCCCACAAAGATCTAATTTGGTCAATACATTCACAGAGGATATCTATCATAACAGCATAAAATTTATTTTAACCTAAAAATACCCCATATCTATTCAACAAATATGTACTAAGCAGAGGACACACAAATGTAAATAAGACATTCAAAGAATATGAGGAAAAGCTTGGGGTAGCGGCTTTCCTTGCATGTCCTTCCAGAATACATAGGGTCTCCAGACACAGCGTTTATCTTGTGTAACCGTTTAACCACAAAAAGAGCTTCTAGGTTGCAGGGGTCGTGGCTCAGTGGTAGAGCGCTTGCCTAGATGTGTAAGGCACTGGGTTCAATTCTCAGCACCACATATAAATAAATAAAGGTTCATCCACAACTAGTAAAAAATTTTTTAAAAGGGTTGGAGAAGCTTCTAGTACCTTTGTGGGTGGGTAATCTGCTATCCAAAATTTAGCAATTTGGCAGGCTAACCTCCTGCCACCAGACTGAAGGAATATGGATTCAGAGGAGTAAATAAAATTATGGGAAACCTGTCAGTGGAAATCACTATTCTTTAGATCTTCCTCTAAATTTCATATTATATACATACAGATACACAAGATACCACATATTTTTCCTCAGTTACCTTTAACTATTGGTGCCGATGAAAGCACTTCTCTAAGCCCTAAAAACAGGGGTCTGACTTTTCAATCCTTAAACTGTAGAATATATACTATATATATTATAAAAGGAGAAAGCTGGACTTAGTAAAGTAAGTTAACCAGGGTCACCCAATGAATCAGCAAGAAGACACAACTCAAGCCTAGGTCAGTTTGCCGCCAAAGTCTGTGCTCCTGCCATTAGAGCATATGTGATATTTGGGGTGATGTACAGGAAAAAGCCACCCATTTCAAAGGAATATAGGTAAAACAGTGAGGTGGAAATGAACAGAACATTCTCGGCCCTATGCCCCCACATTTGCTAGAACAAAAGCAATAGAACATTCAAGATCCCTAGTTTGTTCCCCCAACATGCCCTGTCTACTTAAGGCCAGTAAAATGGCCCCTTTCAAAGGTTAAGATCAGACCCATCTTGATATGTCCCTTCCAGCTCTACCCTCACTCCAGCCTGATGACTTGCCCATGACCCCTGGGACTATTTTAACATTTCTAAGAGCCACTGGCTTTGAGTAAACCCCAATTTTTAACCTGCCTATGAAGAAAGAACACCACTGCCCTGCTGCCTTCTCTTATTGAAGAGTTCTTCCAATAAAAAGGACATTCCTAGAGCATCCTGGGTTACCCAGTTTATGATCTCTCTGAACTGCCATCAAGAGCTCTGCAGAACTAACTCCTATAACCTGCCCTGTGAGGTGACTCTTGTAACATCAAATGCTCCCTTCTTTTTTATGCCTTTATTTTATTTATTTATTTTTTATGTGGTGCTGAGGATCGAACCCAGTGCCTCACACATACTAGGCAATCACTCTACCACTGAGCTACAACCCCAACCCCGCCCCCAAACCCCCCTCAGTCAACAAAGGCAGAATATGGTCATACTTTAACACCTTTTAGGTACTGTTTCAGAATAAGACTATTTTTTTGAGAAGTGGAGGTTTTGGTCTAACTAGAATGCAATCTTCATAATGCCATGTTGTTAAAAAAAAAGTTGAAAAAGGCAAGGGACAAGGATTAAAATCCAGTCAGAGATTATATTTCGCATCCTAGGTCACAAATCAGTAGGGAGGTATTTTTTATTTTTTTTTTTAATTCTTTGGAAAAAGAGAAGCAAAGAGGAAAAAAAGAAGTATCAAACGTCATAGCAATCTAGCTGTGAGGTGTCCACTCTGTGCTAGAATGGTTAGCCAAGACAGTAAAATATCTCAAAGAACGGTCAGAACTGTCAATTTTATGTAACATAAAATGAAGGAAAACAAAAATATTTCAATCCAACATGTATAAGTTCATAACATTATTTATTATAAGACGAACAAAATATATTAAGAAATGATATAAGATGAAAACCAAGGCATTCAAAGCATGTTGAAATAAAAAAATCATTTAAAAAAATATATCTCCAAGAAGCAGGGCTAAGACAGAAAACTGTTTAGACCAATGATCCTACCATAAAAAGAGATGGTTCTGTTCTATCCTACATTTTCCATAGTGATCACTGAAAATATTTTCAAACCTTTCAAAGATAGCTACTGGAATAAATCTAAAGATCAAAAAACAGAACCTGAATAGTGAGGAATAATTATTTTAAAAACAAAGAGAAATGGAGAAAAGCCATTTTGCAGCTAAAAAAAGTATCTTCCAATGTATACATCAGCAGTACTATAAAATCATATGTACATTTTCATTATCAAAGTCATTTTCCACTTTCAATTAAGTTAAAACTCACATATACAACTTATTTTATTTTTCATTTCTTTAGATTTTTACCTCTCTTAAAAAAAATGTTTCTGCTGAGTTTTCTGTTTTTCTTCATTCATATTAAAATGCAATGATTCACCAGTTATTACCACAATGGCCATACACATGTTGAAGAGAAGCTCATGATTATAATCCGCACAATTACTGACTGCTAGATAGCCTGCTTAAACACTATTTGAAAAAGCAGCTTCATTTCCGACAGGGATCAGGACAGAAATAAAATGGCTTCACAAGCTCTGCACTAAATACATCTTTGTTTGTATAGTGTACGTATATTGTCATAAGGCAGGTGCGAGAAAACATAAAATATAAATATTTAAAACCCTACTGAGCTGCTGTGAAGTCACTGACAAAGAAAAATACAAACATGGGGGCTTCCTGCATAGTTAAATACATAAATAACTTCGAAATTGTCATAATGAGGCAGCATACCTATATTTTTTACTTGGCACTTATTATTCAACAGCACTATATTTTTTAATTGTGAATCATCTTAAAAATATGTCAGGCAACATTAAATTCATCAAGTCTTAAGCCCTATAGAACGTTATCAGTAATGATCAGCAATATTAGGTTAGCTCTGCATTTAAGAAAAAATCTTTACCCATTTGTTTTCTCCCATAAAGTAACTTAAATCATTTAGTCTTCATCATTCTGCTCTGTCTTCATTCAGCCAGGCAGAACAGGAACAAAAAAAGCGTCAGCAGAATTCAGTTACCTGAAGAAAAGTCCACAAAGAAAAGTCCACAAACTGGTTCTGGTTTTATCACTTTTTTTTTTTTTTTAAAGGAAGTCTGCAGGTAAAATTCTAAGTAAGGTTAGTGCACTAACATGATAAAATTAATTTATAATTACTTGGATAAAAATCAATGCATCTCTCACTTGAGAGCTACAAGTGCTTAAAGGACATAAAAATATTTTTTCAGCAACATATACTATAAATGATAAGCAACTCACAAGGAAAAAGCAAAAGATGGAGGATTCAGGGAACCTATGAAAATAAAGCCAAATGCAGACATCAGAAAGGCCAAAGTATATTTGCATATTTGAGAACACAGTGAACCAAATGACCCAAACAGTCATACCTACAAATAAACATCTTTTAAAATGCATAGTTGCATTGCTTGCAGCCTCATGGGTGGGTGGGGGAGCACAAAGAGAAGATATTTATAAACGACTTGGAAAATGTGAATCTGGATTAGGTAGTAGATAAAATATTAGAAAGGTTCTATTAATTTTCTATGGTGTAATATGGCATTGTTACAAAGGAGATTGTCTTTTTGTTATAAGATCTAAGCATCCAGGGTAAAGTGTCACAAAATCCACAACTGACCATCACGTGGTTCAGGTACACACACAGTGAATACATCAAAATGCCTACAATGAACGAATCCAGGTCCTATATGTTCTGTGGAATCCCTTCGCCTTTTCTTTGTGATGGAACATTTTTATAATGAAAAGAATTAGAAAAATAAAGGCACAGAGAAATTCTACTTAAAAAGAAATTTGAAAAATTAAAGTTCATTATATAAGTGTTGAGAAAGAAAAATATTATTATATGATTACATTCAAGTAAAAGCAGAATTCAGAAAGGTAAGCAAACTCTCAAGCTAGCTTTCTCACTGTAGCCATTTAACTAAACTAAAGATTCTTAACTTCCATGTTGACAGCTACCTGGGAACAAAGCACTAGAGACTATGTGTTATGGTTTAGATATGAGGTGTCCGCCAAATGCGCTTGTGTTAATACAGGAATATCCAAAGATGAAATGACTGGATTGTGAGAACTGTGGCCTAATTAGTTCATCCAAGTTCAAATAGACTGATTAGGCGGGTTGAGTATGGCTGGAGGAGATAGGTCACTGGGACATGCCCTGGAAGGGGGTATCTTCCTGAGCCTGGCTCCTGGTTCTGTCTGGCTAGCGCACTCTCTTCTGCAGTCCCAGGCACTCCCAGGCTCACTCACATGTGCTCCCCGCCTCCACCCTCTTCTTTGCTGCCAAGAGAAGAGCAGCTTCCCTCCCTTGTGCCCCTCCCCCATGATGTGCTGCCTCCTCTTGGGCCCAGAGCAATGGAGTCAGCCATCAATGGACTGAGACCTCTGATATCACAAGCCAAAATAAACTTGTCCTCCTTTAAGTTGTTCTTGCCAGGCATTTTGGTCACAACAACACAAAACCTGACTCTAACACTGTGGCTGGCTGGTCCTTGCCCAGATTGGGAAGTCTAAATCCAAACTCCTGAATAGACCTGAGATCCCAAAGGACTATATTTCAAGAATTAGAATAACTCATGAATTAGAATAACTGCAAATCAGAATAAACCTAGTCCACAGAAGGCACAGCAAGGATGTCACCAATCTAGACCTTAGCACTGGATGAAAGGAGATAACTTTTTTCTAGACTCATCACCATAAGCTGGCATCTAACCAAGCTTAAAGCCTAAATCCACATTATCTTTGTGGTCAAAGAAACCACAAGCAAAAAAAAACTAACCATAGAGGTAGATTCAAGACTGCTAAGTCTCAGTTAGCCCAAAGAATAAAAATCAAACTTACTCTGGATTAATACAACTTGAATTGAGTTCTCAAAGAATTTCTAAAAAGCATGACTTTACAATTAGAAAAAAAAAAAATCACAAACAAAACAAGGAAACAAAGGCCAATCAGGCAGTGTCAGCAGAAACATCATTCAGCTGAATCAATTCACAAGATTATAACTTGGTATTGTCAGAATTTAAATATATTCAATACATTTCAATAAGAGACTAAAAATATGAGAAAGGACAATTTTTTAATATCTAGGCAAAAACATCCTCTTAGAAATGCAAAATGTAAAGAGAGTAGAATGAATCTGACATAACTTTTCTATGTATACATATGAATATACCATAGTGAATCTCATCATCATGTACATCTATAAGAAATTAGTTTTTAAATATTTTTTTTAGTTTTAGATGGCCACAATACCTTTATTTTATTTATTTATCTTTATGTGGTGCTGAGGATCAAACCCAGTGCCTCACACATGCTAGGCAAGTGCTCTACCACTGAGCCACAACCCCAGCCCCAAGAAATAAATTTTAAAAAATAACTGCAGGTAAATGGCAGAAAGATCGATAAAGGGAAGGGAGCAGGGAGTGGGTAAAAGGAAGGGGAAGGAGAGGTACTGGGACCTGAATTAGAACAAGATATATTCCATGCTTGTATAATTATGTCAAAATGGATTCTACTGTCAAGTATAACTAAAAGGAACCAATAAAAAAGCAAAAATACAAAAGATAATTGTAATTCAAATGTGAATTCAAAAATTGGCAACAATCCTTGATTTCCACAATATCAAAACTTGGCGAAGATTTGGAGCAACAAAAACTTAGATACATGGATAGTTTAGTATAAATGTATGCAGTCACTATGAAAACCAATTTGACCTTATCTAGTGAAGCTGAGATAAGCCAAATAATCCCATTATAGATTATATATCCTAGAAAACTTCCTCTACACATTTAATAGGAGATAAGTATATGAATGTTCATGCAGTAAAGTGCATAATGGTTAAAGAAAGAAAACAAATTATGGTATTATCACATAATAGAAAACTACACAGCAATGAAGCTGAATGAACTGCAGCTATGTGCATCACCATGGGCAAATCTCAGAATACTGGGCCAAAAAGGAAAACTAGAAAAAGAATAAGCACAATGTAACTTTGTGAAAATAAAATTAAAGGTATATAAAACTAAGCCAAGTATTGACATACATGAAAAACTATAAAGAAAAGCTACTGAATGAAAACACAGGTATTTCATAGGATTAGGAGGTAGGTAAGATAAAGGAGGAGTACAAGGCCCTTCAAAAATAGTGATCATGGGCTGGGATTGTGGCTCAGTGGTAGAACACTTGCTTCGCACATGTGAAGCACTGGGTTCGATCTTCAGCACCACATAAAAATAAATAAATAAAATATTGTGTCCATGTACAACTAAAAAATATTTTTTAAAATATTTTTAAATATTTTTGACTGCCATACTTTCTTTAACTAGTATTTGTAATATGCTTGTATTACAAATATTTTGTGTTCAATAATTAAAATTATTTCATAAAATAAAAAAATAATAATACTCATGGATATCCTGGCCAAAAGTTTAAAGTTAGATGAGTTCTGCAAGCAGCAAACATGCTTCAGAAAGAAAAAACTAGTAACATTCGAGAAGATCATAGCAAAATGTCCATATGCTTCAAGAAAATACAGGATACTGTGGTAAGTAAATGACGAGTCACCTCAAGTAGATCTCAATCCCACAAACATCAGCTGCCCCCTAGCATGCCTGGGAGTTGTCAAGTTTATCTGTATAGAATTAAACTAATTAATTACTGATATGTTTCTCTCTCCCACCAGCTCTGTTCATTTGATTGCAACTCTAATGATATCTAGAAAGGCAATTTGGAGCTGGTATATTCCTCAAAACCTAGCTATAACTTTATATGATGAAAATCTTAAATTTTCCCAAGCTGATCTATAGGTCAAATGTCTCTTATCTGAAAGGCTTGAAACCAGAATGTTCCAGATTTTAGAATTTTTCAAGTTTCAACTTTACTAATCAAGCAAGCTTAATTCAAAAATTCAAAATGTGAAATGCTCCCAAATCTGAAACTTTCTGAGTATCATGTTAAAATTTTCAGATTTTGGAGCACTTTGGATTTGAGATAGTCAACCTGTACCTATTTCCACATCTGTTGACTATAACATGACTTACATTCTGTTACACTGTCTCATCCTAATTCATGTGAGAGCTGAATCTGCTGTTTTGACTGTTTGTGGTGTTTTGGCTAGCAGCTGAACAGATGGGTAGTTTTTCTCCAGGATGAGTATTTGCCAACAATTGGAAGGGTGTAAAACTCAATCTCAAAGAAACCCAAACATAACCACAAGGAGTCTAACAATAATTAAAACATTCACTCTTGCAGATAGAAATCCTCGCAGAATCACATAGTATATTCAGAAATCTTAGTATAAAATAACAATTAAGAGAACACTTTAGTAATGTTAATTTAATGCTATTTGTAATCATAACAGAGGTTGCAATTTGTGTGAGTATTGTGCTCATATTCATCTGATTCTCAGTTCCAGGAAATAGATACTTTTGATGTTATTACTAACTGTATTACAGAGAAGGAACAAAGCATGGAGAGACACCCATGTTGTAGAAAATATACTGAACTCAGAAATCAAAACAGGGACTTTGAGCCCATCTGTGCCTCATTAGCAGTGGAATGTTGAATAAGTAACTGAATTTCTGAGGGCTTCCATATCCTCATTTGTAACCAGGCACAATAAAATCTAATTCACAAGGTTCCTCTGAAAATTATATAAAATATATTAAAAGTTCCCAGTAAGAGTACCTGTCATAGAGTAGGTTCTTAATGAATACAGCCTTCCATCTATAATTAACAAAGTCCCAGCTGACAAAAATAAATCAAAACTTTCATCATTACTCCTTTCAAAAAGAGTCAGGGATGACTCAAATTTAGGGGAAAAGTTTACATCTATGACATCTATATAAATTAAAGTTTGCAAAGAACTCTAAACATTCTATAATCACATTCTACACAGTTCAGTGACATTTCATAGACATCCTAAAGGAAGAGAATTAGCGTTCATCATATAGTCAAGAAGGGATACAGCTGTCCTACAGTAATGGCCCTGATGAATCTGATGCTAAACCATATATGCTGTACCTTAACATCTAATACATACATATCTTCTCTACACAGCTAAACAGTACACTTCAGGTCACATACAGACAAACTTAACATTCATTCACTGATTCCCTGCTTCTAATATTGGTGCTTTGTAGATTCTTCCCTGGAGCTTTCAAGCAAAGAGAAGCAAAGAACTTGCAGCATCCTGCCCAATTCCTCTGGAGAGGGAAACAGGAGTCTCTTCAATAAAGGGTCTCCTATAGTCAAAGATGAGGAGAAAATTGGTCTCATGGCGGCTCAGGGGCTAAAGATGTTAACTACCACTTTTGATTCAGTAAGCAAAGAAGACAGAAGTATTACCAGGAAGTGGAAGTGTGGGTGTTCTCAGATCAACTACACAGCCAGAGTCTCCTGCAAAAAATCTCAGACACCTCCAATCTCCACAATTTTAGCTTCTTGTCTCTGTATATTCGGCTTGAGGATGATACATAGCACTTTACAAAGTATTTGTTCACTCTGTCATTTTGTGGACAGAATGGAAAATGCAGTCACCAGAAAGGATACCCAGTAGCTCTGGCTTCTCATATGGACCTACTACTATGCTGTAGGTACTGAAGACAAAATGAGTTGACCTAACTTATGGTCACTTTAGTGAGTAGTTACTTTAGTGAGAATAGTTGTTTTATGTTCCCCTTCTCTACCATTAAGTTTTCTCTTAAGTGACATGCACAGCAGACTGGAACTGTACACTCTGAATGGTCCTTCACAATACAAAAAACTCCAGTAGTTATACTGTACTGGAACTGTTAAATTCTATAATTTCATTTGGATGAACATCATCAAATCACACATTCAATTTCACTTGTTTTCCAAACCAGTTTTTATTATAAACTGAAAGGAACTGAAAAATTCTTTTAGTCTGAAGGACTTCTCAATCTGTAAGAGGATTTAAAACATTTTATTTTCAAAGCATTTATTCAAATACGTTTCATTCAAAATATAGGGGAGTTTGTACGCCATGACTAGAATAAACAACACCAAGAGTTGACAGTTTTGTTCTTATGGAGCTGAGATACAATAAACAGATGAACAAATAAATGAACAACAGAATTTTTGTTAAAATGTTAAATGCTCCAAAGACAACACTGCACAGATGTACTGGAGAGCTCATTTAGACTGGTCAAGGAGGGCCTCTCTAAGGGGATGATATCTGAACTAAGACTTCAGCCCTATGCATTCCAAGCAGCAGAACTGGCTCTGTTTTGAAAATGAACTTGGTATGTCAGAGGACAGAAGTCCAGTGTGGATGAGACACAATGAGGGATGGGTGTATAGGACAATGAAGAGAAGGAAGACAGGGGCAGATATGTTAATACTGCAATGCAGAATTCCCATTTTATTCTAAATGTAATGGGAGTCAGTGGACGTTTTGGGGAAAGGTGCAGGTATGACCTACTTTACTTTTTAAAAGATCACTGTGCTTGCTACCTGAAAAAATAGGCAAACAGCAGGAAAAGAAGGAAGATGGTAGAATAACCAGTGGGGACACTATTATAATGGGTCGGGCAAGCTACGAGGCTACCTTGAACTACAGTGGTGGTAGAGGAGGCAGATTTTAGACACATTTTGGAGAAAATGCTGACTGGACTTGCTGATGGGTTAGACAGTGCTGGAGGATGACACAAAGAGTTAACAGTAATGACTAGATTTTTGTCCTGAGCCAAGTGAAGAGAAAGTAATGCTAACTACTAAGGTGGGAAAGATAGAGGCAGAGCCAGGCAGGTGAGACAGGAAGATGGAAATTTGAGGAACCAAGAGTTCTGCTCTGGCTGTGCTGAATTTAATGTGCTTTTCAAAGAGCCAAGAGATGACCTGTAGAAAGCTGGAAATATAAATCTTTAAGTATATTAGTATAAAAGAGGAAACTTAAGGTCACAGAATTAAATGAGAATCCTTTAAGACAAGAGCTTTACTAGAAAGAAAAGAGAAGGAACCACAGGACTGAACTTTCGGGAATTCCAATACGTAAAAGTTGAATGAGGAATTAAAACCCATCAATAGATACTGCAAATAAATGGCTATCAAGTAAGAGAACAAATGAGAAGAGAGGAGTCCTACAAGCCAAGATATGGCAATCTATTACAGAAAAGCAAGTGCTCTGTTGTGAGGAAGGCTGATGAAAAGTCAAGAGGACACAGAAAAAACATCAGCAAGATTAAAGGTCTTTGATAATCTTACTAGAACAATTTCAGTGAAATGTGGGGGATAAAAGTCCCATTTGAATGGGCTAAGAGAAAGGAAGGTGAGGAAGAAGAGGTGAGAAGGAAGAGGCAGTAACTATATATGTCTTTTTTAAGAAGTTTCATTAAAGCAGGATGCAGTGCTGTATGCCTGTAATCCCAGCTACTCAGGAAGTTGAGGCAGGAGGATTACAAATCTGAGGCCAGCCTGGGCAACTTAGACCCTATCTCAAAATAAAAAGGACTGGGGATATAACTCAGTGGTAGAGCATCCTTGGGTCCACACACACATACCGGCACATGATTAAAGTAGGTGGCAACAAAAATTACTGGAAGAAACAGAATTTGTCCTCTACCTTCTTTGTTTTCCTATTCAAATCAACCTGATAAAGTCTAATTCTAAAAATTATTTTTCCTGAATAAATTACATAGATCCACAACTCATATACATCTCAAATCCAGTATCTTTTTTGTTAAACCTCTCTCTGTTTTGCATTTAAATCTAATCAGGAGCTTTGAGAATGGCTTAGAGTCAACTATATTGTTTTCATAAATACATGTGAATTAGTAACATTTCATAAGTATCACAAGATAATAAGGAAAGAATTTCTCATAGAATACAATAAAAAAGATCTAAGATTATCCCCTACCTGGGAATGTAGAAGCTTTCATCATCAATCTGATATCCTATTTCCCATAATGAAAACCAATCTATGATGTAGTCATCTTGTAGAGTGAGTTTTCATTATATATTTCTTTGTTCTTTTTTACCTTCTTTGGCTTCCAATTTGGTTTAGAAAGGTTCCTCTTACCTAAAATAAACTTCCATATATCTACTCTATTAAACCAAACTTAAAGTACAGCATTTCTGTCTCCATAAATGGTTTAGACATTGTCCTGACAGAGAAACAGGGATTAAATGACCTGTAAAAGGCCCTGTTAGTTACCTCAAGCTGATACTAAGCTCCTGAGTGTATTAGAAATGCATTCCACAGCCTTTCCATTAACTTATCAGAAGGCCTCTTTACCACTAAGCACACTTTGCATGAGTTAAAAGACCTTTTACCAATCTACATAAAGACAAGTTAATGATGAGCCCATGTACTACAGATTTATTTAATCTACATGAGAGAGTATATTTTCATGACTGCTGCAAGGATAATTATAAATTATATAAAAATAAAACATTCAGTTAGTAGTATAGTTTGCTTAGATTCCATCTTTTGATGCTGATTATGTATCTCATTAACCTACTAAAAGTTTTTCACTCAAGTCCTAGGCTGCAGTTACCATTTGTGTCATCATTTACACCTATAGATTGCAACTCTTTGATGTGTCCAATTTTTTTCACCTATGAATTATTTGTAGTGCAACTGGGAACCAAAGTGATTTCTATTTTACCTGCTTTGATTTTGTAATTCACATTTGGAATACTGAATAGTAACTCAAAATAGTATCATACCAACCTCTGAGTGAACTGAATATACACGAGTATAGAAAAAAGCAACATGATTAAGTATAATTAATATGGAATATATTAGGACAAAAATATCTAGGAATTATCATTACTGAATCATAAAGCTCAAGATAACTTACAAATCATATACTTCATCTTTCTTGGTTTCAAAATCCATTCTTAAATTCAACATCCAATTTTAAGATGAGGTTATTTAGTCTCCCATATTTTCTTTAATATTAATAATTAACATTTAATGATTGCTTGAGATTATTGACACTAAATTCTATATCTTAACCATTCCAATTATCATGGAGAATATTAAGTTAGTCCAAATTACCATAAACCTCATGATAGATAAATAGAAGACCCTAGGACACTTCCAACTATTACAACACTATTACAACACTTTCAACAAGTGTTGTAATACATATCACAACACATGGTTAGATGCATTATTCACTTTTCTTCTACTGGAAAACAAAGTTTGTATTTTAGGAAATGCTGTTTATGTAGTCTTTACCCTTGGATACTTTCTTTCCAACTCAGGAACTCAAGGACCTTCAATGGACTAAACAAAGCAACTTTGGGTAGTAAAAGAAACCCTTTCCTAAGTTTCCAGGCTGGAGAACTTGACCCTTTGGCCACCTTGTTATTTGATCTTATACACATCACTTAACTTCTGTGGCCCCTTTATCTTTTTTTTTTTTTTTTTTTTTTTTTTTTTTTTTTGGAGAGGGGGAGTGGGACAGGGAGCCAGGGATTGAACTCAGGGGCGCTTGACCACATCCCCAGCCCTATTTTGTATTTTTACTGAGAGACAGTATCTCATTGAGTTGCTTAGCACCTCGCTTTGGCTAAGGCTGGCTTTGAACTCACAATCTTCCTGCCTCAGCCTCCCAAGCTACTGGGATGGTCCCTTTATCTTTATGCACAAAATGACAATAATATTAGTTTACATACAAGTATTCAAATACTTTGGAGGTCTTGTCTAAATTCCTAGGATAAATAGTTTCATAGACTAGGTTTTACATCACAATACTGCTATTTATATTTACATAATACCTCATTTCCTTACGTCAACATTTACTTCAGAAGACCCTAATGTAGGACAATTAAATTGGCTTCCATGTTATCATTTTAAAATAATTTCTCATTTAGAACTCTTATATCATTAGGGGAACACAAAGTTCATAGAATATAAGACTGTATGGTAGTCCTACCCCAAGTTCCAACCTTTTGAGTCACAAGAGAATAAAGAATCTGGTTTCAATCTCCACATATACTTTCTTGCCACTTTTAATACTAGCTGGTGATACTTGACTTGCTCTAATTCCTGTCCCAAGACCTACACTACAGTTCAAGGTGGATGGCAACAAAAAAATCCCCAAAAACCATAAATTCTTAATATCTATAACATACTTTTTATGCCAGAGAAAGTGGCCATTTAGGGTCCATTGGTTAAGTTCAAAACCTCTATTCTATTCAAGGTTCTTCTCAGTCAAAAATAAAAGAAGCGTTTTCCAGCAGCACACCAGATTTTATGAAAAAAAACTAAAACCCACCATCTGCATTCAGTGTTTCTTCTCTTAAAAAGGGCTTCTTTTTTCCTTTTTATTATGCATATTAATTTGGATATTTCTAATGTTTTTAGAAGTTCCCATCATCCATGGGCAGATTCATATCAAAACCAAAAAAGAATCAATGAATGAAGTGGGATTTCTTTGTTGTTGTTGTTTTTTTAGATATATATGACAGTAGGTTGAAGTGTGATTTCTGGCTGATTTTTTTAAAAGTTTTTAGATAAATTTTTGAATTTAGGGGCTGGGATTATGGTGCAGTGATAGTGTGCTCGCCTAGCACACGTGAGGCACTGGGTTCAATCCTTAGCACCACATAAAAAATAAAATAAAGACATTCTGTCCACCTACAACTAAAAAAATCAATATTTAAAAAAAATTTTTGAATTTAAAATAACTTCATCTAAAAACCTAAAACTTCATCTAATAACATCTAAATGATGTTACTAGAACAACTGCAGTGTCTATAAACACCTAAAACAGATCTATCCATATCTTAAGCCCTAAAAACCTGTGCCTTATAGATTTTTCTAGGTGTTAAGAATGCAGACCTCAAAATGTGGCACTAACTTCACATTATCCAAGCAACTGTCAAATACTTTGGCAATTTTCAATATCAAGTATTTAAACACTAATCTCAGGAATGTCTATGGATTTTTTAATTGATAATTCACCAAGACTTTAGAAACCAATGCATTTCTTACTTAAAATGGCCTTGTCCAGAACTATATGCCATTCTACATATTATGTTCTACATTTTTACAATTATTCCTAATAATCAATTCATTCTCACTCCAACTGCTATGATCTACAGGACAATAATCTCTCCTCCCCCATATATATATGTATAAACATATATCTCCGTATATATACACATGTATATACATGTGTGCATGCACACGTGTACACACATGTAGAAAGAGAAAGAATAGGTCATAACAGCACATAACCACCAGAAACATTTAAAGTGGTTAACATAAATTCATTCAACACAATAAACTAACAAGTTTTAAACTATGTACATAAAGAAATCATTACCTAGGGAAAATAAGAAGGGGAAAAGGGGCTCAATAGTTACACTAGCATACAAAATACTTTCTACAGTGTCATGTGTACTTCTAAAAGTAGATCACAAATTTGTAGAGATCCAATAAGTCCTATATACCACAAAGAAGTTTTATAGCCAAGCTGGGGATAGCTTCAGTGTTTATGATTCTCAGGTCACCATTACATTCCCAAGCAAAATCAGCCACAAAATATACCTTCACTACTATGCTGGTTGGCTTACTTTTATCATTAAAGAATAGCATCATACTCCTTATGCTTCTCTTAATTAAGAAGAGACTCTTACAGAGCATTCTTGTCATATATAACTTCCTGCAATGGCAGCCATGTCCTGTGACTGTACCATGCAACACTAGCCACATGTAGTGTTCAACACTTGAAATGTGATTAGTGAAATTGAAAAAGCTAACTTCATCTAGATTTTATGTCTATTAATTTAAAGTTAAGCAGCCAAATATGGCTAGTGGCTAACATATTTGATAGTGCAATTTCTAATGTATATATATATAAAAAAATTTGTATCTTATGGTAGTATGTTCCTTAGTCATCCAGCTTAATTTTGACATAACTATTTTTCTATATTTTTGCTTAAATAGTTTAACTTAGTTTAACTATTTTATTCAGGAGAATTGGATTCTTAGGGACTCAATATTCTCTTGCCAGGTGAGTTCCCTGGACCACTGTGAAGCATGATTTTTGATGTGCTCAGATTCTTGTAGTCATTCATTTCTGAAAGCAGTCTTTCATTCTCAAACTCTCAATCATTCTTACCTTTCTTTCATGCCACCTGACAAACTGCTTCCAAAGAGTTATGTTTTAGCTGGGGATATAATCCAGTGGTAGAGCACTTGCCAGCAAATGCAAGGCCCTGTATTTCATCTCTAGCACCCCAAATAAACAACAAAAAAAGAGGTATGCTTTTTTTCTCCTGTTTCCTGCTTTTTTCATAATATGCAGAATGTTATGGAGATACTGTTCAGACAGCTACTTCTATCATCACTTGGCAGTTGACATCTACATCAGTAACAGGCACATGTAATAAATTAGTATATATTCCTGCTACAAAATGGAATAATATACAAAATGCAGCTGTACCATTTTTATAGTGCTCAGACAAGTTTTGACATAATTGTAAATTCTACATCAAAAATTGGTTTTTTAGAAGCTACTAAAATATACACATACACACTCAGGTTGATCTACAGAAAAAAAGAAAGTATTGCTTTCCTTAAATTGCAAGGGAGTAAAATGAAAAGATCATGAGATGTTTCATAATATACTAGAGATAATATCCCTTACATTTCAAAACAGCCTTAGTCATCTGGGGCTCGAGTTGCTCATCAGATACAGCACTTGACACATGAAACATGGCATGAATGACAATTATTGTTTGGAGTACAAATCTGTACAGATTACGCTCAGGATCCAATACCAGTCAACTTCCCACGGCAAATCTATTTTTCAAAAGGAAGGCTACACCCAATATTTATGTTGTGTTAAAGAGAGGCAATCAAATGAAAAAGGGAACGAGTGACATTAAAATCCTTATGCCCTAGTTTAGTTTTTCCTTGGGAGCACTGAGCAGATTTTATTAAGTTTAACCTAATTTTGCTATGGCAACAGTTGTATCGCTTGAGATCATACAGTAGGAGAAACAGCATTTTCTCTCTTAATCCAGCACTTTCTCTGAGATTGACTTAAAAGCCGCAGTTTTAAATGTCAATGAGAATATGAATATATAGACACATACACATGCATGTTCACATGCAAATATTTGTTGAGATGTATGAGTGATTAGAACATCTATATTTGTCATAAATCCAGTGCACGCTTCTTCCTTTGGAAGCTCTTTTGTGACTTGAAGCTTACTCGGTGGTTAGGGGGTTAATGAATGAAACATCACTGGACTGAAAATCAAAATCACTATTTTTTTTTTAAAAAAGCAACATCAAGAGAATTAGGTACTACATAATACTGTAACCACTGAGAATTCTCAACAGTAAAATAAAGCCTTGTAGTCCCAGCATTTTCATTAGTTTTCCAGTAGCACTGGATGCAGTATGAATTACAATGAAGTAAAATGCAATGGCTGCTCGCTTTAAAGAACATACTAAACGAGGGAAAGCACTCCTTCAATTCACACTGTGATGGTTACTGGTATATCCATATCAATATATATTTTAAACCTTAGTCCTTTAAAATATTTCTTGTAATAGAATATTGCTTTTAACCAGCAAGATAAGAAATGCTCAATAGGAGACACAGTGAACCATGATGAACCAAAAATGTTAGTTTAAAAACACAGAATTATGTAAATAAGTCAAAACTTATAATAAGGGGCCTTTGTAACTAGACGTTTTGGAGACAGAATCATGTTCAATACACATATATGAACAGAAATGAAAGTAGCATAAAAAGTGACTAAAACCGGGGCTGGGATTATGGCGCAGTGTTAGCGTGCTCGCCTAGCATGCATAAGGCACTGGGTTCGATCCTCAGCACCACATAAAAATAAAATAAAGATATTCTGTCACCTACAACTAAAAAATAAACATTAAAAAAAAAGTGACTAAAACCCAGATAAAGGGAAATCATGTACAAACTACTTAATTGTTTTAGTTCAAATGGAGAAGATGGGGGATGGGCAGGAGATGCAAAGTGAAGCATGAGATTAAACCAGATATTATAACACACACTTGTGGTTCTCCTTGCATTAGGTTTCTAGTCTAGTGCCAAAAACAGGAGGTCTTTAGAATAACTAATGCAGACAGGAAAAGCACCTCTCTAACAGACCTGCCCTTCAATGTAAGGCTGAAGCAGAAAGTGTACAATCCTAAAAGAAAAAAAAAAGAAAGAAAGAAAATTGCTTTACCCATGATAAACAGGAAAAAGTCCTAAGTCCTACACCAGTTTCTGTCGTGATCATCTGTATTTAATGCCTTCCAATTTGCCAAAATTGAAGAATTATTCTCAATTTCTACTGTAAAATAAATAATATGTTGCCTTCAAGACAGTTAAGGTGGTCCTTCCTGTGTTTACTAGAGTTTTATTTACTACAGAGGATGAATTATAAAATACATCCTCTTTTTTCAAGTTACTTAAAATCTAGTTAAGGAGAACTAACTCTACGTAATTATAAAGAGTTGTGATCCTCAGGTGGGCAACAGCAGGGCTCTGGGGAAGGAAGGTTAGATTAGATCTGATTAGATTAGGTTAGATTAGATTAACAGATAGACAGGCAGATATCTACAGCTCACAGGTAACACAAGACTCATGGCAGTGCCATTTCCAATCATAGCTTTCCCTCTCCCTCTCATACTGTCCTAAGACATCTACTTGAATTTTCTACTAGAGCAAATTCTTAATCTCTTAAACAGGGGAATGTTGAGGAAAGAGTTCCTGGGGTCATTACCAGGGATTCATAAATTATCATGTGATTCAAATTCTCTCTAGAGCTGTCCTGTACAATATAGGAACCAGAAGCCAATGAGTAACTACAGGGCACATCAAATACAGCTAGTGTAACAGAAGAACTGAAATTTTATTTAATTTCATAAACTTAAAATTTAATAGCCCCAAATGGTTAGTGGCTATAATATTGGAGGCAATACATAAAACATTCCCATCATCACAGAAAACAATATTTTATACAATAAATTATAGAGTTATAATTGAATATAGCATTCCTGAAAATTCTCATTATCTGTAAAATCTTGCACTATGAGGACTTCTCCAGAATATTCAAAACCTCTATAACACTAAAATCAGAGCACTTTAAAATATCCTAATTTTAAAAAGACATATTGAAGTTCTTAATAAAGAAATACTACAGTAAATGTATAACTATACTTTTAAAGGTGATAGTGATATGAAAGAAGGCTATAAGAAAAGCATCTAAGTTTTGGAAAGGCTGAAAAACTATACTATGGTTTGGATCTGGAATGTCCCTCAAAGGCCCACATGTTAAAAGCTTGGTCCCCAAGCTTGTGGTGTGACTGGGAGGTGGTAGAACCTTCAAGGGATAAAACCTAGTGGGAAGAAGTTAGGTCACTGGAGGCATATCCTCAAAGGAGACTTGGGGACCCTGGTCTCTTCCACTTTCTCATTTTGCTTCCTGGCCCACATGAGGTGAGCAGCTTTGCTTCACCACACACTCCCCACCACAATGTATTGCCTCACTACTGCTTCAAAAGCAACAGGGCCAATCATGGACTGAAACCTTCAAAACTGTGAGCCACAATAAGTTGATTTCTTCTTTATAAGTTGACTATCTCATGTATTTGTTACAGTAACAGAAAGCTGACTAACACAGACTGGCAAGAACTGTGATGAAACCAAACAAAAGGTAACAGAGGTAAAGGGACATCAGGCTCCCAGCTGTGTTCCTCCATTCTTTTCCCTTGATAGGCTGTCTGTGTTCTTCTGTCAGTTGCTTTAGAATCAGCTAGTACTACTTCATGATAAAAGCCATTATATTAACATGCCAAGAAAAATCACTATAAACCAAAGACACTGCCACATTAATTCAATATCACTTCCTACGTATTAATTGCATATGAATTAAATCTTCTAATAGAACCATGAGCAGTAGCAAAAAAGACAACATTTGTCAAACAAGTTCTTTTTTTGTGCCTTTGCACTACCTCTAATAATTCTGACCACAAACTCCATCTGTCTATCAAAACTGTGCCTGTTTTGGACTATTTTGTGCCTATTCAGGACTATTCTCAATTACCAGTTCGGTTTCCATACCTATAGGAACACAGACATTTCTTCCCTCTGAAGATAGTTTTATTCACACTTTACATAAAGTTTAATAAAAATTTATTATTCTTGTTGCCGTTGTTACTATCATTATTGTTAGGAGAGACTTAGAAGGACAGATAGAAATTTGGAGGGGAGGGCTAATTCCTAAGCACTCCTCCAACTGACTGATTTTAGGCCTGACTCTACCATTAGCTTCCCAGTTGATGCTGAGCAAGTCCTTGCCCTTCTCTGGGCTTCAAACAAAATGATTTTTCAAAATATCTACATTCAGTATTTTAACTGCAAAAGCATTTTTTTTAAAAGCCCCTGAAAACCTTTAAAAGCAAAGCACTCAAATAAATAGTACTGAAAGTAAATGTCTGGACTTTTTCCCACATGAATATATTTCAGTGTAAGAGCATTTTAGCCTAAATTAGATCATACTACCCATACTATGCTGCAACTTATTTCATTTACTTAGATTTTTTATTTCAGCATGCATGTAAATCTACTTCAGTTGTTTTGTCTGCTGCATTACAGAAAGAACTATAACTGAACAATCACATTGACTAAAGTGCCCTTAATTTTTTTAAGCTTTTCTTTTAAAGCTAGGCAATATATGCTCATATTTTTAAAATGCTTTTTCCTTATTTGGAGGTTAAACATCATTTTTTACAAGGATAAAAGCCAATGAATCTCCCAACCTAATGTGAAATATAAACTGAAATGTAGCCTATCATCATCAATAAAAACTTCATACTCTGTACATGTATCCTTTTTGGTGTCAATTTTATAAACCATGTCCAGGCAACCACAGATTCAACAGACCATCTTGACAGAGTATGCCCTAGCCCTGTGGTTTAGGGGAAGAGTAACTGTAGGAGGGGGGAAAATATAAATATATATAATATATATATGTGTGTATATGTGTGTGTATATATATATATAGAGAGAGAGAGAGAGAGCTCCTGGTAAGTGATTTCCATGTTTAAAAAATCATTTCATTAATCTCTTGCATAGTGGAAACATTATCACAAAGCATTTTCTTCTTTTATTTTTAAACTATAAAAAGGGTTAGTAATAGTTCATGAATCAGCTACACCTCTCCCACGCATGAAAGAATCCAAGGACACTTAAATGCAAATTTACTGCACTTTTCACTTTCTTGAGTGACCCTATTTAAAAATACATCTTGAGACTATCTTTACATTAGAATTTTTAATTCTGAAATGCTGATTCACACTGTTGGAGAGAATAAGGTTTCCACTAGTGAAAAAGCCCTGATCTTCTAGGCCATTTTCCCCCATTCATTTTGGATAATGCTACCTTATAAATGCGATTTCATGCATGCAAAACAGCAAACTGAAAGCACCAATGGTATGTACTATAATCACTTATCACAGTATTTTTAAATACCTTATTATTAATGGCAAAATAGTTTTAAAGCTACCCATGATATGAACCACAGCTAATTCAATTTGACAGTGAAAGATGCTACGTTGGTCTGTTACGGCAGATATAAAATATACACCATGAGAACAGCTCTTCTGCATACATAATCACAATTCTTTTTGCTTCATGTGATTTCCAGAACCATAAAAAGGAACAGGAAGTACTCCTAATACTGCTTTCACTGGATTTTTCCACAGTGTTTTCTGTTGCCTACTATAAACATTTAAATATGTCTTCCACTAGGTAGTTAAAACAATTTTCTGTATGAAAAGACATTTCAGCTCTAACATGAATTGGGCTTATATGGTCTCTGTCTCAACATTATTCATGAAATATTCTGAACACATACAAAAATACCTCAATGATCTTCAAAATGCTGAAGTTTCAATTTTCTTTAATTCTGCTATCAGAACAGGCAGTGCATTCATCTCTGTGTGGCTGCCTGCCTTTTAGGCATCATTAATGATTTAGATTCTCATAAATTCTGCTATGGTCAAAAAGTCTAAGAACTTGGACTCAATAAAGTTTCTGAACCAAATCAGCAGCTACTATCTTTTATTTTTCCTTTTGGTTTTATTGCCAAAATGAAATTTAAAAATAAGAATAAAAACTAGGAACAAAAATATTTTTGGAACATGCTAGAATATACAACTTCTAAGAGCTACACTGAGAGATAGGAAATCTGTATGTGTAATAAACTCTACACACACACACACACACACACACAGTAGTATATTCTGGAGAATGAGCTCATTCACAGGTTGTGACTGCAAAGGAATTCCTCTGATCCTATAAAATATGCTAGGGTCCAACCAACTAATTCCCCGGTAACCTAAGCTAACCAGAGCTGGTTTCTATTGCTTTCAATATAAAGTCTCTCAATGAACATAGCATGATAGGGAAAGGGTTGTGGCTGAAATAGAAAGAGAATGAAGTTACGTAGTAGAAACTGACATTAGAAGGGTAATTTAAAGCTAAAGATCTCAAACATGGTGCCAAGGTGAATCACTACAATCTACAGGGTAGATCTTAGCTCTTGGTATTATGACTCCAGTGTAAGATGGATCCATGAACATAAGGGCTTTTAGCTTTGCTGAGACTATAGCAGGCATCTCAACACCAGAGACAAATACCTTCTATCAAATAAAATAAAAATTAACAAGGAATAATTGCTATTTTTCCTTCAGATTATGTCTGGTTGGTTATAAGAAGTCTAAAATTTTTGACAAATATTTACTCCAGGAAACTCTATGGCAGTGGAGGCTGGCTGATCTAGATCGCATATAAGCCAAGCACTTGTAGGGCATGTAAAAAGAAATGAACAAGCCTGCCCTGGGGACACACACCTGTAATCCCAGCCACTTAGGAGCCTGAGGCAGGAGTATAGCAAATTCAAGACCTCCCTTGGCAACTTAGCAAGACCTTAACTCAAAATAAAATATAAAAGGGCTGGGGATATTGCTCAGTGGTAGCATACCCCTGGGTTCAATCCCCAGTACTCAATTTTTTTAAAAAATCCGGAAATTTTAAACCAAATAAGGTTGCCAAAAAATGAAACTAGAGAGTGGGAGGTGATAGCCAAATTACTACATTTCTCTTACCAATTTACTACCCAAATAGGAAAAGAACCAGAGGTACAGCTTCACTGGTAACAAGATAACTTGGTGATGAGCTTTCTAGCAAATATAGAGAACCAGATTGGATTGAAAAGCATTCCTTTTAACTAGGTATACAACAAATGGATAAACAATTAGGGAATGGGAGGGTGTCTGTGTAACAACCAGAGAGATATGCAGCCTTTACCTTCTTAAGATCATATCACCGTCTGTGCCCGGAATGAATGACATGGTGGTATAGCATTCTCACTCGTGTCGGAGCATTGATATTGATAAGATGTTCTGATCCAAGACAGAAATGTAATTTGAAAACAAAGGATTATTTTGTCAAAGGATTATTTTATCAAGAACTACAAATGTGTATTTTTTAAGAAAACAAAAAAATCAGGGTGTGATGCTCATCTGAGATAAGCTTGAGTGGGGACCAGATCATGTTAAGGGGTGCTTTTACTTCTCTTTGAAACACCTGACCTCTAGATGTTGGCAAGTCAAATGGAACAAGTCTCAGAGTGGTGCACAGAAGATGAACAAGCCAGGAACCAGGCAGTCACCAAAAAAGAAGAACCAAGAGCAAGACTTTAATTAGCTAGGAAGCAAGCAACGGAAAAGAGCTGCCCTGACATAGTAGAAAGACAACAACTGCCTAATAACTATGGTTCTGAGTAAAAAAAAAAATGTACATCCTTAGCTCACAACTCCTCAGCCTACAAATATGATTATCATTTCTCTTCATGACAAAAAAGTTAACATCATAAAAATATTCAAAATAGTTTACATATACAAATTTACTGTAAGATACAAATGAAGGAACACAAGGAATTTTAAGTATATTCTATGGATTTTCTTGTTCAATAGTATTCTTTATACTGAATAAAACTTGTTAATATGAACTGTAGGCATAAAAATTTAATTATATTGAACTGGACATTGCTCTAGTTATTCAAACGACAATCTTCATGGAGTAGGAATATAAATTTTCCTACTGCACAGTCTGATTGATCTATTTGAGTAGTCACAATTCCTGTCATAGTACAGAGGACACCAGTCCAAAATAAGACCATTATCCTATATGGAGAAGTCTGAACAATACTTTTTAAAAAAATTATATTTTTTTGGTTGTAGATGGACACAATATCTTTATTTTATTTATTTTTATGTGGTGCTGAGGATCGAACCCAGTGCCTCAAGCATACGAGGCAAGAACTCTATCACTGAGCTATAATCCCAGCCCCAAACAATACTTTTAATAATTTCAAAGCAACTATAACTTATTCTACATTGTGTATATATTTGTTATGGTCAAAGAAGTTTGAACTTCATATTCATAAATTAAATATATCAAATAAGAATATACCCTGTTGGGTACTTTATGATGTGAATTAATAGTATATATATGATTTTATTTAATTTCTACAACAGTCCCATCAAGTTTCTATTTTCAGTATCCCTATTTTACAGATGTGAAACTGAAGTATAGAGAAGATGGCCAAATGACAGTGTTCCAGCCAAATTCAAACCCAGTTTGCCTGATTCCAACATCTACACTGCTGAATATGATTTCTGTGTCTCCTAGCAGGAGAGATATCCAAATTTCAATTCTTCCGATAATTAAAATGTTTCTTAAAAAATAACATTCAGCATATTTTTTCAGGTAAGTATACATGTTAATTTACAAAGATCACACATCACACTACTAAATCAATTCATAAAGCAAATGCTGTTTCATAAATAACTTCCTTATTAGGACTGAAGGTTACAGAGTTGTAAACTCACCTGGCACCTGATCTGAATTCAGGTTACTACTCAATATTCACTTGTATTGTATGACTTTGCACTGAGCCCCCGAGGAACCACACTGAAAAATTACCTGCTCAGTATAACAAATGGCCAGAAGCTCCTCGTGAATAGGAAAAGGCATTTCAAAGAATGTGTACAGTTTGGGAGGAAGTATCTCAGGCTCAGATCTCAAACTTTATGTGTTATAAGCACAGTGCTATAAACTCGGGTTTCATTTCTTTTGATAAAATATGTGATCTTTTGTTTGGTAAAATGCTTCTTAAAGAAAACAAAAACTACTAGGTAAGAGCCATCTACTGCCTTCACAGAAACAAATTCTGGTAGGTTACAGTATTTGCTTTCAAAGTTGGGGGTAGTTTTTCCTTTCCAAAAGAATTCGAGAACAATAGAAGTAGTATAATTATTATCTGGATTGGGGAGAGCAAATACTGCTTTAGCAGTATGTTTTTTCATATCCTCTCCTGCTTTACTGTCCCCACCAAGGGCTCTCCCAACAACTTGATGAAACCCAAAGTGTCAGAAAGAGATTTGTTTTCTCCGTTGAAATAGTTAATGTGGGGAGGGGCACTTCCTTTAAGAGTAGATTTGAGTCAAAGACTAGGAAACTGAGTCACCAATGAGCTGTTTGGGGGTAAGCTATTTCACAGAATTGAAAACCAGCCGTAAGAAAATGAGGCTGGAGCCAAGAAGACAAAAACTGATGATTTAACAATTTTGCCCAGACGTTTCCTGACCACATAATCAAATCATGCCCTCTAACCAATATAATGCAGACAGGAAAAGTCTTGTCATAAAACAGATGCTGGGCTCTGACACACTAACTTTTGGATTTTGAAAGGATTTCAAAGATTTAAAATCTTCTTGTTTCATCTCAAAATTGCTCTTCTTCTTAACCTGAAACCTCTCCAAACAGAGACAATATATACTTTTTTTTGGTGGGGGGAGTAATTTTGGCCACGTCAGTACATACAAACTAATGTATCTAAGTCTGGAAACTGAGCTTCAGTTCTATCCTTAGCATATGCTTCCATTAGGGCATAAAGGTTGCCTCTCCTGCATGATTTTCCTGATGAGTTTATTCTAAGACAGTTCTTCAAATGCCAATTACTGGTCAGAATCTAAATAGTTCTTTTACTAAATCAAAGCTACTCCTGGCTTTCCTTCTGCTCCTGCTCTGTCCTTACTAACTGCTTTGCACTCAAGATCCAAAAGCCTGAGTAATGTAAACTCATCCACGCTTCCTCTGGGCCAGCCAAGCAACTTCTAATTCAGTTTTTCTGAGGAGCAAATTCAATCATGAACAAGATACAAAAAACTATGAAGCACAATAAAAGCAAAGGATGATACTGCTAGTATTATTCAATACTGTATATAGAACATAGAAAAGACAAAATTAACATGAAAACTGATAATTATCTTGGGTACAAAAAAGCACCCACACATTATAAACCTTATAGTTTTTTTAAGTTATTTTATGTTTTAATTTCCTGAATGCACTGGAATAAAATATTTTCACAAAACAGTCTCTATAAAAATTATTATTTAAATTCATATGTAAAAATGATGACAAAACAGTTATACATACACCAACATTGAAAATACTGCTTCTTTCTCCACTTTAAAAGTGAAAAACGTGGGCTGGGATTGTGGCTCAGTGGTAGAGCACCTGCCTTGCATGCGTGAGGCACTGGGTTCGATCCTCAGCACCACATAAAAATAAATAAAACAAAGATAATGTGTCCATCTACAACTAAAAAAAATTTTTTTAAAAAGTGAAAAACGTGTGTGTGTGTGTGTGTGTGTACACATACTAATATATTTCCAAAACTTGTTTTTCTTATCAATTAATAAGACATGGTTACATTAAGTCTACTGCCATGACCCACTTTTCACTGCATTATCTGCTTTGGCAACTGTTTCTTAGATATGATATTGTATAAACTCACAAGTTATTTCCCCCTGCAGATAGGTGATCTTGTCCTTTCAATATTAAACTTGGTCTCTTTTCTGCAGAGAGCAGTTCCCCCAGGCAGTCATGTCATGTTGGCTTACTTTCAAATTGAGCCATATTCTGGCACAATACGATTATGGAGTCCATATATAATTTTAAGCACTGCAGAATAAATTCAAATGCATTCCTTTCCTCCTCCTCTTTTGATACATACCTGCCAAACTGTCTCAAAAATCTTATTATGAAATCAAAAATTCAAAAATCACTCCTCTATATTCATATGTTCTTCCTTACTGATTCTAGATTCTAATCCTCTCTCTTCTACACATTTGGCAATATCTAATCTATTCTCACTCTATGAGTACTGTGACTCCAATGAAACTTCATTTTCATAGTCCAATACTCTCGTCTTCAACTGTTGCTTGACAAATTTAGTGTCATAGTATATCTACTTTGAGCAAACAATTCAGCTCAGAATATGATTTTCACTGACTGAAAAACTATAGTACATAATATAGACAATTTTTCACATAAGCTAGGTGTAAAGACACAAAATGTATGCACTTGATAAAAGAAAACTGTATTTCAAAAAATAAGTCTTCACCAGACCAGGCAGATAAGTTTATAGAAAGCCAGTAAGACATCCTTACATTTATATAGCACCTTGAATATTACAAAAGCAGACCACTGATAACACCAGGAATAGCCAACAAGGCAAGGCGCAGTGGCACACTCCTGCAATCCCAACTACTCACTAGGCTGAGGCAGAAGGATCACAAATTTGAGGCCACCTGAGCAACTTAGTGAGACCCTATCTCAAAATGAAAAACAAAATGGGAAGGGCTGGGATGCAGCTCAGTGATAGTGCACCCTGGGTTCAATCCCCAGTACTGCTGGAAGAGGAAGCGAGGTGGGGCAGAGCAGAGGGCCGGGAAGGGGAGAAAAGCCAGTTCTGCTGTAATCCTGCTCAAATAGTAGCAGAGAATGTCATACAGAGTATGTCTACTGAGTCAGAAATTAAGTGACAATTCAAGCTCCATTTCTTTTTTTTTTTTTTCATTTATTTATTAGGTTTACATGACAGCAGAATGCATTTTGATTCATTGTACATAAATGGAGCACAACTTTTCACTTCTCTGGTTGTACATAATATAGAGTTATACCATATGTGCAGTCATACATGAACCTAGGGCATTGTTGTCCATCACATTCCACCATCTTTCCTGCCCCCATCATCCATCCCTTCCCTTCCCTCTCCTTTGACCAAAGTTCTTCCATTCTTCCCATGCCCCCTCTCACATTATGGATCAGCATCCACTCATCAGAGAGAACATTTGGCCTTTGTTTTTTGTGATTGGCTTACTTTGCTTCACATGATGTTCTCTAACTCCATCCATTTACCTGCAAATGCCATCATTTTATTCTCTTTTAATGCTGAGTACTATTCCATTGTGTATATATTCCACAGTTTCTTTATCCGTTCATCTATTGAAGGCCATCTAGGTTGGTTCCACACTTTAGCTATTGTGAATTATGCTGCTATAAACATTGAAGTGGCTGTGTCACTATAGTATGCTCCTTTTTAAGTCCTTTGGGAATAGACCAAGGAGTGGGATGGCTGGGTCAAATGGTGGTTCTATTCCAAGTTTTCTAAGGAATCACCATACTGTTAACCTCCATTTCTTAAGGCTATTTTCATGCAGTTAAAATTTCCCAAACAAGACATGGTGAGAAAATCAGGTTGATGTACATCTTTTAAAGATGACTATGAAATTTGGGGCTATAAATACAACTCTCATAAGTTAAACTTTTAAAACTTTATCTTTCTGTGATAATTAGTAGCTTTAAGAGATCAATAAATTGAAATGAAAATGAAAGTCTGAAAGTCAACTATCAAGCTCTTTTAAAACCCTACATAGCAACACTTTGAGAGTCAAAATGATATTGTTTCATTCAGCCCTACTGTAGGTTTGAATGTTTGTCACAGAGTTGTTTCATTCAGCCCTACTGTAGGTTTGAATGTTTGTCACAGAGTTGATTTCTTAATGCGCAAAAAAAAATCAATACAACCAAAGGACTTGGGTAGGGGAGGAAAATATTATTTGAGTTGGGGTGTTGCTGCTTTGGTGTTGTTGGGACAGGACAAAGGGGCTTCACAAGGAGATAATTTTTTCTGATAAAGGAAAATAGCTGAGTTTACTTCAAATGGCGGTACCTTTCCTTGGGATATTTATAGGTAATTTACGAACATAAACACCTTTCAGGGGATGTGATTTTGTGACTATGTGCATGTCAAGTACAGCAACATCCAGCCAGCACCCTTAGCAGAACCATCAAACACTGCGCTATTTCAATTGATTTTTTAATGGTTTGTCTTTCTTGTTTCTCTGTCCCCCTATAGGACTGGTAATATACACCATCTGTGACAATGATAAAAACATAACATTTATGTAGTGTTAGTGAAGTGCCAGGCACAATTCCAGGTAAACTATCAGGTAAAAGCTATTATTATACCCATTTTGCAGATAAGAAAACAAAGTACAAAGAGATTAGTAACTTGCCTAAGGTCACACAGATAGTAAGTGGCTTGAACAAATATACGTATAACTGCACTGACTCTTAGAGACAATGAAATAAATTTATTCTGTTAAACGCTTCTGTTTAATTGTTCCAAAATTCAGTTTCTTTATTTAAAACAGATTTCATTTCATGTTCATTTACAGCAAGATTTTACTACATATATTAAACTTATATCTGGGTACAAAGCACCTAGGTCTAATGAGGTCTGTCTTAAATACATAATTTCATTTATAGAAGAAAAAATGACATTTTTCAAAAGTTGCAGAATTTGTGAATGTGAGTGACAGAATTTAGATGTAAATCATGTCAGAAATAGGTATATTCATATATGATTTAGCCATATTTAAGTATGCAGTGGCAGAACAACACCTGTTAATTTACGGTAAATAAACACACACAGTTCTATTATAGAACACAGAAGTCATCAAGTAGACAATTTTTTCATTAAACATTGAATCATTGTAACCTGCCAGCTGTGTGAAATAAATTAATGTTTAATATTTAACACTGTGATTGCAATACTGAACCAGGTGTGCATTTTAAATTTTATGTCATTTGACACTTCAATTGTAACTCAAGAGTATATCTGAAAGGGTTGGAAATGTGTGCCTGAAAATAGTAGTTTAAGTTTTAACAAATTTTCGTGGTATTTTAATGTTACCTTATAGTCATATTATTTTATCCTTTAATGACAATTTAAATACAATTTCAGAAAATAGGTTTGTTTTCTTCAAATGAAGACATTCAGTAAATATACAAAGGTCACCAATATAACCTATGAGATTAATTTTTAATTTATTCATTTATTAAGTGGCACTGAACACTGAACCCAGGGTACCCTATCACTCAACTATATCTCTAGCCTTCTAATTGTTTTTATTTTGAGACAGGGTCTCAAGACCCAGGCTGGTCTTGAATTTGTGATCCTCCTGCCTCAGCCTCCACAGTACTAGAATTACAGATGTGTACCACTGCACCTGGCATAGAGATCAAATTTGTAAAAATAGTTAACTCTGAAGATAGGGAGAGCTCAAAACACATTATTAAATTATTAATTGATTTTAACAAGTGAAAATCACTTTGCTTCTGTAAATCTTCATACTAGCAGTTCTTCACAAAAACAAAACAACAACAAAACACCAACAGGAACTAAAACAAATCAGTTCACTGTTAGTAGGGTGCAGTGTAACACTCATTTTCTCAACCACGTATGTAAATTGTTTGAGATTTGAATAACCAGTTCAATTACAAGCATCACGCATGCAGTTTTCCAGTCCTTTTTTTACACAAGGAACGATGATGCATCATAGTGGACAAAAGGAAAAGCTCTCGAACGTCAGGAAGCCATGCAATGCATGGATTGCTTTGTAATCAGGCATGGGTGGATGAGTTTGTCTTCTCCCATTGCCACCTACAACTTACCTTGTCTTGGGCAAATTAATTCACTTCTCTGAGCCTCAGTTTTTGTATTGTAAATGTAAATGATGATAACATTATCTGCCTTACACTTCAGAGATTATCGTGAAGACTAAATGACAAGGTGCGTGTAAAATATTTGGCATATATCCAGGTCAGAGTCTCATTAAATGTTAGCTTTATGTTGGAGTAGGAAGTTAAGAAGGCCAGGAAATAAATTTTCAGGTAGACATGGGATTTAGCCCAATAGACAATGATCTCCTTCTTTTTATTCTCTACCCTTTAAAGTTTCTTCATATGTAGGAAAATACTGGCTGCTGAATGAGCTGATCTTCATAGCATTGGATACCAGATTTGTCTTTCTTAATTGAATAACATCCTTTTTAAAACACACACATACTTTTTTATATTACTATACAAAATAACTGCTTATAATTTAGTAAGAAAAGGGAAATTATTGATTTCTTTATGATTGTATAACTCTTTAAAATATGCCTTTTCATTTTCAAAAGAAAATACCAATTCCTTCCAAAGACATGATCAAACCCAAACATTAATAAGTTTTAACACCTAAAAAATGTTTCAGAAAAAGATATTATATTAACTTCTTATTCATAAATAAAAATATATGATAGCAACTGTCTTAAATAATTATATTCCTATTTATTAGGTGGCACACAAGTGATCTTTTATCTCCAAATTGCTTCAAGCCAAGCTAATTCCTTGGATGTAAAATGCCTACATGACCAACAAATCAAGCTTTTCGTTTCTCAGTCCTAGCCAAACGACCACATTGTCTAAATAGAAAAGAAAAAAATGTCTTTTGTTATGTGTGAGTGTGGCAGGGTGGGGAGTGGAGAGGGAAATAACTCTATATTCTACATATAGGTAGGAGGAAATTCAGCCTTAGAATACATGCTTCTGAGGGAAGACAAAATGGACACAAAATGTATTGTATATCAGCCAATAGTTCTTGTTTTATCATCGAAACATTCATCTCCTTTTTAATTAGTATGTCAATTGTTCTGAATACAATTAATCATTCAATAGTCATGTTACCAAGGGCTCATTTTAAGTCTCTTTCTGAGAGTACAGTAGTAGAGAGGAACAAAGTACAAGTTATAGCAAGGCTCAATACTAATATTGTTATTATTATTTTTTTTTTAAATATTTATTTTTTAGTTATAGGTGGACACAATAGCTTTATTTTATTTTTTTTATGTGGTGCTGAGGATCGAACCCAGTGCCTCCCGCGTGCTAGGCGAGCACGCTACCACTGCGCCATAACCCCAGCCCCCTAATATTATTATTTTTTAAAAAAGAAAATTGCCAAGACTTGGCACAGGTACAGTGGAGTCAACAGAAGTGGTATTTCCCAACAGCCTGCAGTATATTTGACAGAGTCAGATTCCTGAAGGCATTTTATACTGCAGCCAATGACACAGGACTGGAACAACTGCTATGGAGTATTTGGAGGACAGGTAGTTAGGAAAGACTGTTATGTAGCAATACTGGTGATTATTCTAGGATAGTATAGAAAGAAAACCAAGCAATTAAAGAAAAAATAAGATGCCACCTCTCCAACCTCCTTTACATCACTACCAGGCTTTTCTCTGAGACACAACTCTGAGTGTGTCAATCTCCAGCTCAAGAAGGTAACTCTCTGGACAGTATTACACTGGTTTTCACACTTCACTTCATGAAGTCCCAATTGTTCTGTTGAGGGGCTAAGATGACATTAATGTGAGAGAGGGACATCCAGGCACAGGGAAATCCAATGCCTTCATCAACCACAGTAATTCCATTTATTATCTTTCTGGAGAAACTGGAGTTTTGTTATATACAAACTCTTTTCTGTAGACACTGGAATTTTGGTATAAACATTTATGAACATTTGTTGCTAAATAAGGAGTAAAAATGGCTGTCCTGATGTGCACCCTTCTATGGTCTCAGATGTCAAGGATCTCCTAATAAGTGCTATTCTACCTTTCAAAACTACTTCTCAAAACTTTCCCAAACACATTGACCATTCCAATCAACATGAATGGTTCTAAAACCTCCATCTGTGCTACCTTTTCCATTATTAAACCTACTGCCAAAAAGTATCTTTTTTTGCTAGTCTTCATGCACCTCATTCTATTCAACTTATGCTATTCAATGTCTGTGGAAAAGGTGCTTTGTTAAATTAGACATGTTTCTACCTTCAAGAAGCTTTCAATTTAATGGATAAGAAACCTGTAGAGCAATTAAATTAATATGAATCAGAATAATTTCAATGTTAAATAAAAGATCAAACTCCTATACATTCTGATCAAAAGCACAGGGAAAAGCAGTTGTTCCTACTGAAGTCAGAAAAAGTGAGGATGCTGGTGTTGGATCTTCATGGTTATAGACAGAGAATGTAGTGAAGAGTGAAACATTTACTGCTTAAATATATAAAAGCAAAAACATGTCAAAGTAGCTGGCATATTCTGGGGATGTGCAGGCAGGCATGTGGCTGGAACAGAGTGAATGCAATTATTAATTAATTAATCAAGCCAGAATAAAACCTTAGAAACAGTTCATAAAAGGCCTAGAATGTTTCACTTTTAAAAAATCCTTAAACTGACATAGCAATTGATAGTTAAAAAGTACTTTCACATAAATTATTTCCATCAATCATCAGAGCAATCTTGATTAGTAGGGCAGACATTACCATCCCCATTTTACTGATAAGAAAGTTGAGAAAAAAATTAATATTTATGCAATATCAACTATGTACCAAGCACTTTGCAAGGAAACTGATAAACATCGTGACTCTCTGAAATGAATAATTATCACTGCTACAAAATAAACTCAGAAAGTTGAGAGCCTTGTCCAGAAATAAGTGACAAGTACATGGCATATTCAGCAATAGGACCAACCAGACCATGTTTCTGCCACAACAACACTGTCCATTTTATTGTGAGGACCAAACGGGGGTGGGGGACAGTTTTTAGAAATTTTTAGTAAGAGCAGTCAGAAGATCTAAATTATTTTTTAAATGACTCTTAGAGCCAGGTGTAGTGGTGCACATCTGTAATCCCAGCTATTTGGGAGGCTGAGGGAGGAGGATTCCAAGTTCAAGACCAGCCTGGGCAACTTAGCAAGACCCTATCTCAAAAAGTTAAAATGCCTGGTAGAGCATAATTGAGTTCAATCCTCAGTCCTGGAGGGAAAAAAAAAGTGGCCCTTAGGGCATTTCACAGGATGAATTAGAGAAGAAAACCCAGTTAGGAGATTATTAAAATAATCCAAATGAAAAACTTAGGGCTAAAATAAAACAGAAAACTTAGGAAGGTGCAGCAGATAAATGTAAACATGAGCCTCACAGAAAAAGTAATATTAGATGGCTAGACCCCAGCCAGATTCACAAATTTTACCAAAGTCCTATCTCTTCCTTACAAGGTCTTAAATTAACTTTTTTTTCTATACTCTCACTGCCCTTCTTATGACTGCCACTTGGTTAAGAATTCAACAAACTGCATCCAATCTAACATGCCCCTAATTTCAAGATACACTATGATCTTTGTATTCCTAAGAAAAATAAATTACTAAGAAGAATGCCCCCTCCCCCCTTTTTTTTGCCAGGTGTGGTGACGCACGCCTGTAATCCCAGCACTTTGGGAGGCTGAGACTGGAGAATCGCGAGTTCAAAGCCAGCCTCAGCAATGGCGAGGCGCTAAGCAACTCAGTGAGATCCTGTCTCTAAATAAAACACAATTAAACTACAAGGTGACATTGACTTAAAGCACATTAACTTCAGATGTAAAGAAATGCAAAAAAATTTGCAACTTTCAACTGATGAAGTATGGTAATTTTTCCAAGTTTATTTTCACATCTCAAGATTCTAAGGCCATGTCTTACAAGGAATAGCTTTTTTAATCCCATGACCTCTATTATAATGCAATGCTTTATAATTGTTCTGTGGGAATTGCTTGCACTATTTCCACAGACTTAACAAGTTATGCAGTCTGGACCAAATGCTTCTCTGTCCAAAACATTAAGGGCCTCTTAAATTCCTGAGATCTAAGACCTAACTGGCTACTCTTCTAAATCATTCTATTACTAATGGCTCTCATGTAAAAAGAAAAGTGGAAGGAAGCATTAACAAAGAAAGGCAGTGGTGGTGATGGTAATAACTATTATTTACTGAGTGTTTATAGTGTTCTAAACACTTTACAGAGAGTTACTCTGTTTACAATTCTGTGATACATACAGAAGCAATCTTATTATTAGATGGGTAAATTCAATTTTCAACTGATTATTTTGAAGAAATAAACTAGAGAGTGATTTTGACATAAAAATGCATGGGAAGAGAAATATGCTTACTGAAACAATCCTGCTTCTGATTTGTGAAACATTAATTACTTTTGCATGGTTATTTACTGACAATGGGTCAGACTGAAGGTTCTGGTCAGCATACTGTTATTTTTTACTATTTCAAAATCAACTTTTTTTGTCAAGTATGAACCAGCAGCAAGAGTCAAGAGGTAGACTACAGAGAGCCTGTAGGCCTCATTCTTAAAGAACACATCTTTCAGGATGTCAGCAGTTCTCGATGTAAACATGAAAGAACAATGAAAAGTCAGCACATCAGCAAGAGGAATAAACATGTCAGAGGCTAGTAGCATCCAGTGACCATCTCATATCTTAATCAATGAGCTCATCGTCTAGCCTGTTTATAAGCCTTCCCCTGTGAGGGCATCTTCATGAACCAAACAATCAACAGAACAAACACCCACAGTGCTTGCTCTTTTTAAGCAGAATTATGTGAAAGTAACTGAGAACTGCTCCCATTCCCTTACATTGACAATCTTCTAGTTAATGAGAAAATGGATTTTTCTCCCAAGCTAGTAGGTTTGAGAATCTTTTGTTCTGAATTAGCTCATCTTTCACATGTTTTTAACACTTAAGTCCACATATTTGCTATTATGAAAAAGCAGATGCATCTGACTCACCTCCTTGGAATTTTGACTTTGTAATCATTTGTTCCTCAAGACACTACTCAATTTTTCAGTTGTATTGGCTGAAAATCTGATTTCAAAAAGGAATCCCACAAATCCCCCTTAATAACTCTTCATTTTAACCCATCCTTAACAGTTCTCTAACAAACTTTTTTGCTCACAATATATTGGTTATGATCACTAATTCTCATTTAATGATGAACAGTTTAGCATTTTTTTGTTAAAATACAGAGAGAGGATTCTTTCGGGAATGTCATACTTTTTCCTTCCCACCCCATTTTCTTTTTTCTCAAGCTATTTTGTTCACATTACTATTGAAGTATCAATACATTTATTATAAGAAACTGTTCATATTCCAGATAATAAAGTCTTACTAATTTTGGAATGTTCAAAAGTACCTGGTCTACAAATGTGTTTAATAATTTTATTAATGCACCTTCAAGTCCCTATTAGTAATTTTATTTAAGGAAAATATAATATTAAATAATCTTTGAAACAATAACAAAAAAAGAAAACACTTCCAAGTAAAAACCAAAAGTATAATCTCAAATAAAAAATAAAAATTGAAAAAAATAGTATTTTTTCTTTTCTCATCCATTTTCTACAGCATCTAATTAAACTTCTCTTAGGATAATTTTATTTATGAGTAGTTATATCTAGTTTTATGAATCTGACAAATTACTTTTCCCAATGTTGCAGAATAGATATTTAGTACTAGAAAATACAAAATTCTCTTTGAAGCTTTTTATTGGATTAAAAAGCCTGATTAAAGATGAAATAAAACATTAAAATAAATTTGCATAGGTTGTATACAAATCAGCAAAGAATAGCTGAATACATACTTAGCCAAAAGGAGAAAATGGACCATAGTTACAAATATTGCCTAGACAACCTACAAAGCAAATAAACATGCAACATATGAATTGAAGGTGATGAATTATAATTTAATCAGTTGATGAAACATCTTCAAGTCCATATTATTGGCCCAATTCTAAAAACAAAAATATGTGTTTTTTTTTTTTATTATTCCTAGTTCATAGGCAAATTCCAACAATCTCCCAGGAATAATACTTTGGTGAAGCATTGTGAATTTCCATTTGAACATATGCCTTGTACTTCTCAAACGCCAGGAAACAGTTCCTGGTATATAGAAATTATCTTTCAACAACTGAGCATGTGAGTTGGGTTGTGGCTCAGTAGTAGAGCACTTGCCTACATGTGTGAGGCACTGGGTTAGATTCTCAGCACCACATATAAATTAAATACATAAATATTTTTAGTTGTTCATCAACTACTAAAAATACCTTTAAAAAAAAAAACTGAACATGTACATTGAAAGCCTATGCCTGGCATTCCTCCTCCTCCTCCTCTCTTGTCTGCCTATGGAAATCTCTCTCAATCTTCAAGGACCAGACAGCCACTGTGCTAATATATCCTCAGACCACTTTTTCTGAATCTTCCTGAAGATTCTTAAAAAAAATCTTCCCAGGCTCAAAGGCTGGGGCTGGGGTTGTAGCTCAGGGGTACAGTGCTTGCCTAGCATGTGTGAGGTACTGGGTTCGATTCTCAGCACCACATATAAATGAATTAAAGGTCCATCAACAACTAAAAAAAAATTAAACAAACAAAAAAGAGGCAGAGACTGCACTTAGGTACCAGAGCACACTGTGGCATGCTCAGCCACACTAGATGCACTAAAAGTTGGCTTTCACTTAATCACAACTCCAGCTCCCTGTTTCAACAGACTTCTGTTCCCAGTCTAAGCCTAGGGTCCTTCATCTTCGTTCTATAAATCCCTAAAGAAGCGAGATCCTTTCTGCCATTCTTTGAACATAAGAGAGGGAAGGCCTCACATATTCATCATTCCCAGATATGTAGTTTTATAAAATAATACACACCAGATTTCTTTTGATTTTTGGAGGCTTCTGTTTGTCTATCATTTCTTACATATTTTATCAGGGTATCAATTCTCAACTGGGAATCATATCACTGTTAATAAAATGGTCCAAACTCTAATTAATATCACCATTCACCTTATGATTTAGTGAATATGAAATAGGTGAAGAAAAAGGTTACAGGTTTTCAGTACTAAATTAGGATTACTAAAGACCAACAAGCATCTGTTGGTCTTTAGAGTATCTGAGTAGCTGGGACTACAGGCCCTCACCACCACACCAGGCTTAAAACATAATACCCTCTGAGGCTCAGGATTTAAGTCCATCTCCTACATGAAGTTTCCCAGTTTCATCTGTTCTCAAACTGACTTATTTCACCCTTTCTAGAATTTCCACTGCATCCAGTATACATACTAATAATAACAGCCTTATTAACATTTCAATAAATATTGAAAGGCTTCTAAGTTATCACTTTATAAGAATATAATTATTTTCATTAATATATTATATATTAATAATACATTCTCATTTTCTAGATCAAGAACCTGAGGATCAGAAAATAAACAATTGATGGCAGGGGCTGAGGTTGTGGCTCAGTGGTAGAGTGCTTGCCTAGCATGTGTGAGACACTGGGTTCGATTCTAAACACTGCATATGAATAAATGAATAAAATAAAGGTCCATCAACATCTTAAAAAATAATAATTTGGGGCTGGGATTATGGCGCAGTGGTAGCGTGCTCGCCTAGCAAGCATAAGGCACTGGGTTCGATCCTCAGCACCACATAAAAATAAAATAAAGATATTCTGTCACCTACAACTAAAAAATAAACATAAAATAATAATAATTTAATAATTGATGGTAAATAATGGAGTCAGAATTAGAATCCAAATCTATCCATTTTATAAATTCATATTATTTCTCCCATACTGCATTATGATTCTGGAATTTATTCTGTCAAGTATTATTCCTGAGTGACTGTGTATGAGGTCTGCCTCCTCAAGACGTGAAGGCTCCTGGAGAGTAAGTTCTAGAATGCCAAGGATAGTATTTTCAAATTAAAAAGGCACTCAAGTTGGTTAATTTGAACAGAGTTTCTCTTTTGCTAGGCCACTCTCAATACATCCTGGTTGGATAAATTAATAACATTACAACATCCATGAGATTCAGTTCAATTGGAGCTTTACCAGACTCTGCCCTCCTGATTTCTGAGCCCAGCCTTACCTACAGAAAGACGTTGACTAAATTTTCTTTAAAGTATTGACAGCATATTATATAAACTAAGCACTTATTTTTCTTGCTACCATGCATTAATATCAAACCATTCATTTCTCAAATTACAGTTGTATTTAAAGTCCACCACGGTTGAAACACACTATTTTTAAATTCCCTATATTGTGCATATTTTTATGTATATATAACATAAAATATGCCATCTTAGCCATTTAATCATATAGTTCATTATTAACAAACACATTCATAATGTTGGGCAACCAACACCACTAACCATCCTTGCAACCCGTTTTTATCTGGTAAAACTAAAACTCAATAAATAATTTCCATTCTCTCCCTATCCCCAGCCTCTGGCAACCACCATTCTACATTCAGTCTCTAGATTTAGACTCAGGTGTCTTACGTAAGTGGAATCATGAAGTGTTTATCTTTTAGTGATTAGCTTATTTCATTTGGCATAGTGTCCTCAAGTTGATTCAACCATGTTTTAACATACATCAGAATTTTCTTCCTTTTTAAGGCTGAATAATATTTCATTGTATGTAGCTACATTTTGCTTTTCCATTCATCCCTCAATGGGCCTTTGGGTTGCTTCTACATTTTAGCTACTATGAATAATGCTGCTATGCACACCAATGTACAAACATCTCTTTGAGCTCCTGTTTTCCATTATTTTAAGTATATACCCAAAAGTGGTATTGCTGGATGATATTTTCATTTTTGAGGAACTAACATACTGTTTCCACCATGCTTATACCACTTTATATTTCAACCAATAGTGCACAAAAATCCCAATTTCTACACATCTTTGCCAATACCTGTTATTTTCTTTTTAAAATTTTATTGTACGGAGCTGGGATTGTGGCTCAGTGGTAGAACGCTTGCCTTGAATGTGGGAGGCACTGGGTTCAATCCTCAGCACCGCATATAAATATATGAATAAAGGTCAATCAACAACTAAAAAAAAATTTTTTAATTTTATTTTATACTTGTCGCCCTAATCAGGGTGAGGTAGTTATCTCATAATCATTTTTAATTGCATTTCCCTACTGATTAGTGATGTTGAACGCTCTTTCACGTGCGTACTGGCCATTTGTTTAACTTCTTTGGAAGAGTGTCTGCCCAAGTCCTATAATATTTCCAAATCAGGTTTTTGCTGTTAAGTTTTAGGAGTTCTCCATATATTCTGCATATTGATCTCTAGTCAGGTAAATGACATGTAAATATTTTTTCCCGTTCTGTGTTTTGCCTTTTTACTGTTAATGTCTTCTGATGCAAAAATTTTAAAATTGTTCATGAAGAAAAACTTGTCTTTATTTTTTAACATCTATGCCTTTGATGTCCTATTTAAGACATAATTGCCAAATTCAATGTCATGAAACTATTCTTGTTTTAGGTCTCACATTTGGACGTTGATCCATTTTGAATTAAGTTTGCACATAGTGTTAGATAAGGTTACAACTTAATCCTTTCAAATATGGATATCCAGTTTTACTAAGCACTATTTGTTGAAAAATTGTACTTTTCTCCATTGAATGGTCTTTATGCCTTTGTTGAAAATCACTGGACCACTTATGTGAGGATTCATTTCTGGCCTCTCTATTCCATTCTACTGGTCTACATGTTTGTCTTTATGGCAATACCACATTTTTTAATTACGGCAGCTTTGTGGTAAATTTTGAAATCTGGAAATTGTAAGCTTTGTTCTTTTTTCAAGATTGTTTTAGTTATTCAGAGTCCCTTGAGATTCCATTTGAATTGGAAAGTAGGTTTTCCTATTTCTACAAAAATATGTCATTAGAATCTTGATAGGGATTGCATTAAATCTGTAGATGATGCTAGGTTAAGTACTTTAAAAAATATTAAATCTTCCAATCATGGGATATGTTTCCACTTTCAGCAATGTTTTGTAATTCTCATGGTACAATTCTTTAACGTTTTTGGTTAATTCCTAAGCATTTTAGTCATTTGATGTCATCATAAAGGGAATTGTTTTCACAATTACCTTTTCAAATTTTTCATTTTTAGTGTATAGAAATATAACCAACTTTTGTGTATTGATTTTTGTACGTGGCTAATTTGCTGGATTAATTTATTAATTCTACCCATTTTGTGGAAATGTATAACTTCCTATGTATATGATCATATTATCTGTTAACAGAAAATTTTAATTCTTCCTTTCCAATTTGGATTCCTTTTCTTTTTCTTGCCTAATTAATTGGCTAGAACTTCCAGGATTATATTGAATGGAAATGGTGAAAAGTGAGCATCTTTGTCTTCTTCCTGATCTTACAGGAAAAGTTTTCATTCTTTCACCATTCCGTCTGATGTTTGCTGGGGGCTTTACATGGATGGTTTTTATTTTGTTGAAGTAGTTTCCTTATATTCATATCTTTGTAAGTGTTTTTGTCATGAGAGCTTGTTGAGTTTTTCTGCATCAATTCAGATCAATTCACATGAAAAAATCATGTGGGATTTTTTTTTTCATTCTCTTACTGTAGTGTATTAACACTGATTTCTGAATACTGACCTACACTTGCATTCCAAGAATAAATCAGTCATGATGCCTGATCCTTTCATCATGCTACTAAATTTAGTTTGCTAGTATTCTGTTGAGGATTTTTACATCAATGGTTAGAAGGTATAATGGCATATAGTTTTCTTGTAGTGGCCTTGTCTGGTTTTATTATCCAGGCAATGCTGGCCTCCTAAAATGAGTCCAGAAGTATTCCTTCCTCTTCAAATTTTTGGAAGAACCTCAGAAGAATTGGTATTAGTTCTTCTTTAAAATGTTTGGGAGAATTCACCTGTGAAGCTAGCAAATCAGGGTTTTTCTTGGTTGGAGAGTTTTTTATTATGGAATGAATCTCTTTCCTAGTTGTAAGTGTATTCAGATTTTCTGTTTCTTCATATTTAGTCCTGATGGATATTTTGTTTCTGGGAATTTCTCAATTTCATCTAGGCTGTCCAATTTCTTGGCATCTGGTTATTCACAGTATTCTCTCATGGGCTTTTATTTATATTGGGCAGTAATATCCCTGAATTCCTTTCTGATTTTAGTAATTTCAGTCTGTTCTCTTTTTGTCTTAGTCCATCCAGCAGAATTATCAATTTTGGGGGGGGGGGGTACTGCAGATTGAACTCAGGGGCACCCAACCACTCAGCCACATCCCCAGCCCTATTTTGTGTTTTTTATGTAGAGACAGGGTCTCTCAGAAAATTCAGAAACTCAAACTTCTTCATGTTCTAAGTATATTCTTGTTTATTTCCTTTTCTTTTTATGGTTCCTATGAATCATTAGACACAAAAAATGAACTTTTAAGGTTACTGTCAGAGAACATATCATGATTCCAATGGTTAATTACTTCCATATTACCTAAGTTTTACAAACCTCTGATGTATTCTTCCTTTGGTTTTATTATCTTAAGCTTCACATCTGGGCTTCTTACAATGAATGACTTTTATAGAAAGAACAGAGTCATGTAATAAAAAACATTGATGTGAGCAAAATGACATTCAACTTCGTCTTTTATTCTGGGGCTTTCTGCTTTAAGCCACTGTTGCTGAATGCTATGGATCCCGTTTTCTAAATACATGCATTTGTTTCATGATTTAAAATAAGTGGATTACTACATATAATTGAAAGCCATACAGTGATTTTTAAAAATTCTATAACTTAGGATTTTCAGTAATTCAGGCTAAGAGTCACTCTATCCAATCCAAATTCATCCACATTTTATTGGCTAGCCCATAAACCCTGAGAAATAAAATGCCTCATCACAGACACAGACAGTCTGAAAGTCAATCAAATCAACATAGAAAGCCAGTAACCAAAGTCGTGGCACTGCTTCCCTGTTTAGATCAGAATTCAATTTTCCAAGTAATGCTTTAGAAATGCTAAGCCCAAAACACAGAAATACTATTGAGGTCAGCACTAGGATAAAGTATGCTACTTTTTATGAAATTTATGTTTATGTTCTTATATTTACACAGCTAGACTACATGACAGATATTACTACTACATTTGTTTACATATTTCTTATTTTTTTAAGGAATTTTTTTTTTTTGGTTTTTTATTTTTTTTGAGAAAAGACTTTTTTTCTTTTGGTAGGAAGGCATTTTGGGGCAACCTAGGCTGGTGCCCTCCCTTCCTGCTTCTTTCATGTCAGAAAGGCTCTTTCCTTAAAACCAGATAAGAAGGTAAATGCAGTGAGAACACAATATGATGGCCAAGAGCAGAGGTCAGCAGACTCTCTATAAAAGGCAACCTGTGCAGGTCATATCACTCTGCTTCAACAACTCAACTCTGCTGCTTTAACAACAGATGAGACAATACAAAAATGGAAGAGCATGGATAGTTTTGGCCCCGAGGTTTGCAGTTTGCCTGATTCTGACCAAGAACATAGCCTCAGAGTCAGATGCCCAAGTTTGAATACTGTTTTTTATTAGCTGTATCACCACAGGTAAGTTATTTAATGTCTCTAGGTCTGTTTTCCATTTGTAAAATGAGGATAATTATAGTACTAAACTCAGAGGGCTGATACAAAGATTGATATACAAGCCAAAATATGAAATAACAGGTACACAGTGTTTAATATGTGTTCCCTACATTGATATCTGAAAAATTATACATAAAAGAAGGCGCTGCATGTGGACTTCTAAACATATTAATGCATTCTGTTTCAAGGAAGTGCCAGGTTTCAGATAAGATACACAAGTGGCCAACAGGCCTATATAAAATACTCGCCACCTTTCATTATCAAGAAAGGCAAATTAACACCACAATAAGATGACACTGTACACCTGTTAGGGTGACTAAAATGAAAAAGAGACATAATATCAAATGCTGGTGAAGAAGTAGAGCAACTGGTACTCTCATACATTGCTGGCAGAAATGCAAAATAGTATAATCAATTAGGAAAACAGTTTGGTACTATCTGTTAATTGAAAAATACACTTATTATATGACCCAGTGATTTCATTACTGATATTTATCCAAGAGAAATAAACCATATGTCCACACAAAGACTTGTACATGAATACTCATAGCAGCTTTACTCACAATACCTAATCACTGGAGACAACACAAATCTCCATCAGCAGGTGAATGGATAAACAAACTGTGTTTATCTTACTACACAGTGGTAGTCTTACCACTGAGTAGTAAGGAAGAACACACTACTGAAACAAATAACATGAATGGGCATCCAAATCATCATACTAAGAGAAAGAATTCAGACCAGGGTCTATAGTATATGGTTCCATTTATATGAAATTCAAAAATAGTCAATAAAACAAATCCATCTACAGATACGAATCAGATCAAGGGTTGCTGCAGCCAAAGGTGTAGGAAGATTGACACCAAAGAGACACATGGCAACCTGTAGGCTGATAGAAAATTATATATCTTCATTGTGGTGGTGGTTGTTAACATGGGATATACACTTGCTAATACTCATCAAAATATAAACTCAAAAATCTATTTAAATAAAAGGTACCAGGAAAATATAAATGAGAAAGGATATAAATACAAAGTGCTAACAACTAACTCGCTTTCAATGTCTCACGTCAGTCTGGAGACCAACAAATGCTTTGAGTGTGAAATCCAGGGGAAAAGTTCCCTCTATATGTCACTCTTATGTTGTTTAGTTCCCTTTTAATGTCATGTCCAAAGGGGGTAGGGAGTAGGAAGATAGACTCTAGGATGCTCGCCCACTACAGAGCCTGCCTCCAGTCTCTGGGTATTGATCCCTTCAGTATGAACAGGATCTGTGACCTGCTTCTCTCCAAAAGGATATGGCACAGTTTCCATAATAGTCCTAAGAGCACTGCAGGGAGCATAATACCCACCATCCTTTAACTAGTACCCTAAACTTTCTGGAAATAACAAACACCCTACTGGCTCTGAGGCACTCTAGATGGATATGACTCACACCAATTCTAAAGAGCCATTTAAACCAGGATTGTTGCCACTAGTCCTTAGGTACATGGGGTTCTACTTTATAGCTAAAGAGAGAATGCGATGTAAGACAAAGGCAGTTTCTTAGCCCCAGTAATATACTTAGCAGTATACTCAAATATGAAGAACATTGAACAGGCAAGACCACAGTGCGCACATACAAAAAGACAATGTGGTATAACGGCAAAGAATGATATGAAGAATTCTGAAGTGTTCTGCCAGGGACAGCCCTTAATGATGCATCTGATAGCCTCTCCACAAAACAGCGGCTTATGATCCTTAAGGTGTGTTCCAGATCTAACAGTCTATCATTCTATACACTTAACATAAAAATCTTAAGTTGAACAATTACAGTCATCCCTCACTATCATACCACAGGGAATTGGTTCTGGGATCCCTCACAGATACCAAGCTCCATAGTATGTACAAAAAACCTATGCAGGTCATCCCTATATACTTTAAATCATCTCTAGATTACTTATAATACCTGATACTGTGTGAATGCTATGTACATAGCTGTGACACTATATAGTTTAGGGACCAACAAGAACAAAATGTATGTGTTCAATGCAGATGCAATTTTTTAAAAATATTTTTGATCCACAGTTGGATGAAGCCAAGGATGCAATGGGATGGAGGGCCCACTGAATAAGTAGTGAGTAGCAGGGAGCTCGAGGGGAGGTGTGTATTAGGCATTAAGAAAACAATTACTTTATCTACTAAGAGTGCTTATTCTTAGATACAAAGATTAGCATGCAGAACACATTTATGCTCAACACATTATTTGGGAACCTAGTCTTATAAATATCAACCCCATACATCCAGGTGACAAAGAAAATGCCATTCAAATCCACTAAGATAACAAAGGAATATGTATAGTAGCTGTGTGTTATTTTTATTGAAGATTAGTACCCAGAAGTAATCATTTAATGTCCAGTTTCTTATAACTATAGGTATAAAATATTACCATTTCATATGCAAACTATAACTAGCACTAGTTTATCTTTATAGCAAGCTAGGGAAAAATAGGCATAAAGTAGTATTTTATAAAGCCTACCAAGAAACTAAGATCAAAGAAATGTATATCATATTTTTAGCCTTCTTCTAGCATACATTAATGCAAACAGGGGAAAAAATAAGTTTGTCTTAAAGTCTCATGTTACCATATCAGAGAAAAGAGAGCTAAACCATCTACATTCCACAGTTTACCTTCTGTCACCATTAGTCTACCATCCACTAAAAACTGTGAGAGATATCTTCCTAAATTTCTGTCAATTTTCTACTATAGCTTGAAATTAAAAAGCTTATACTTGAACATTTCTATTGTCATTCTACTTTATAATTTACAATTTATATTCTCATTCCTCTTTACACAGAAGTTAAAAAAAACATACTGTGCTTGCTTGCAACTTAAGCTGGTATTAAACTGACCCCTGCTGGCTTCATCTTTTCTGTTTGTTCATTTATCAGATGCTACAACACCTAATTGCATTCTCCAGTTGAACATGTATTTGATCAGACTGCCACAGCAAAATAAGATGTGGGGAAGAGATGGCTAATACACCAATGCAAGTGGAATGATGCCTTCCTCAGAGTTTTGGCTATTTTACTGGCAAAAACCTCACAATAAAAATCACACTAACTTTCCACACAACTGTCTCTGACTGCCTACCAATCTACTTGACAGATCTGTTCATTCAACAAATACTTATAGATTTCCAAAAGACCACAGGGGAGAAAAAATGCCTAGAATTATAGCACCTGCCCTGCAGGTAGGTACTTCCCAGGCATTTATCAGTCATTGAAAAGACAGATTTGATAATTAAATTCTAGCATATGATTAGACACCACAGAGTCAGTGGAAGAGCCTACCTTTGCCTAGCCTCCTACCTAGCCTTATGTAGCTTAAGATTCATTCCTGAACCAGCCTACAAAATTTTTTTCTCTCTTCCATCTTCATGAACTCACTGTACTTTATGAATAATACTGACAGTTACTTTTTGACAATCTAATGTGTGCCACAGACTGTGGCTAGGTGCCTTTCATACACTATTGCACCAACCCCATTTGACAACTCCATGAGATAAGTATGCTTATGCTTATATTATTCTTCATGGATACAAAAGCTGTGCTATAATACTGACCCTACTGCACTATGTTTTTCTTTTGAATAGGTATTTCTTTCCTATGAGAGTGAGCATCTTCAGCATGAGGAATTATGTCATTGTCATCTTTGTATCCCTGATATCTAGCATATCCTCAGTCCCTGGCACATGGTATGTTCTCAAAAATATTCCCAGAATATATGTATGAATGGAGACACTATGGAATGAATATGGCTATTACACACTATGTGCATGACCTGTGCCTAAGCACTGTGAAAGCAGAGGAGGAAAACAGCAAAAAGGGAAAAGCTTTGATTCCTAAAGACAGACACTCATATTGAAGAAAGAAGAAAAGCAGCAGCTCTAAGACATGAGTCAACGAAATACTACAGAAACATAGCTAATACCATACATTTAAAAATCAAACAGGAAAAGGATTCCTACATTAGAGAAGGATGATATGCACAAGCACTGTTTATTGAAATCAAGGGATGCAGGGAAGAGGAGACAGAATATATATTATATTGTTTTTGTAACATACCGATAAAGATCAATTGATTTGAAAAAATATGTCTGCAAGATGTGGATTATATGGATCCAGTTTTGAAGACCTATATATGTTTACTCAATTTATACAGACCATGGCCGTAGGAAAGAAGATAGAAAACCATGAAAACAAAAACAATGCTGAGATCCAAAAATTTATGGTTCTAAAACAGCAACATATATTTTTCTCATCCTTTCCTTACCTACCCTTATTTTTCAACACCTCTTTTCTTGGCACTTCAGACAGATGAAGATAAATGAGTATAGTAACTAGCCTTCTTTGCTTGGATACAAATGATCTTTTGTATCAACATTATTGTTATGTAAGCACTTTTAATATTGCTTCTAGCAGATGAGACTTCTGCTCTAACATATGTTATGGGAAAAAATGGTAAAAATGTATTCATGACTAAAATAACTAAACAATCAACAAAACTGCCTAAAAAATATCATAAATCAATCTGGTTTATCACAGATGTTAACTATCTAAAGTAAAGTTGAGATCCAATTTTTGTCCCCCACAAAAGAATGAATAACCAGGGACTGTCAGGATTGTGAGTACTTTCCATATTGTCCTCCCCTATACTAAATCACTGCTGCAAACCGATTCCTTGAATGTCTGGAATTAACCTCTTCCTGCACCTTCCCCAGGACAGAAAAACATGAGACAACTGAAATAATGGTTCTTCTGTTTAATAATAAGCACATTAAAAATCTAAAAATTATTGCAGAAGCATATACTACACATACCCTTGCCCCCACAACACACACACACACACACACACACACAGAAAATAAGCTTGACCAAGCTTCTGGGCTCTGGACCAAGACTGCCTGGGTTGAGACTGCATCTCTGCAAGTTTAATCTTGGGCAAGTCACTTATCTTTCTAAATGAGATATAATAAGATCACCTGGACTGTAAAACATAGCAATCACAAAACACTTATTAGCACTCTACTGAAACATAAATGTTCAATAAACTTGAGTTACTACCATTATTAGCATTCCGACACTATTGCTCTTCTAATGTCTTACCCTTGACAAACCTGAACAAAAAGACAGAACCTCAGAACACTTACTCTAGCTAAACTGGGCTTCCCTGCATTAAATATGTCCATCCTGCCTTCTTCCTCACTTTCCCTTCCTGCCCATCATCAGCACTATGAGAAAGCTTCCTTTGCTCATATACAAATGAAGCTCTCATTGTTATATACTTGTACACAATTAGGGGAACTAGAGGTTTCAAATTGACCAGTAAGGTCCTAATTTCAAATATTATGAACTGCTGATCCATTAATGATACTTGTTTCTGTGAAAGCAGAAAAAAATATAATTGGCACAGCTACAAAGTGAAAAAAGTCCAAGATAATTTCTATCAGAATTTAAAACACTCACAGAATCTACCAGGATCCCGGCTTGCCCCATCTCTAGAATTTATATGTCTTATTATATGAAATATAATAAGATCACATAATCCTGTCATAAACAAAAAACACAACGCATTCCAGTTTTCAGGCCTGACAACTGTGACCTACACACAACCTTCAAGTATACCATTCAGAACAGTCCAATCTCCCATAAATGATTGAAAAATTACAAAAAGAAGTCTGTACTTTAGACTAATGTCAAGTGTTTAAATTTAGCATATTGATATTGGCTAAAACAGCAAATTGACCAATAGGAAACTTAAACATTATAAATTACTGGTGAAAAAAAGTCTACATAACCCCTTATAAATGAAATCTTGGTAAAGAAGCACATTCTGTGTCACTTGTAAATACTTCATTAGAGCCAACAGCAACACTGGTAAATGTGCTGCAAACTGGCATACAAGGTTGTCAGATGTTGCATATCAGCTACTTTTGCAGTTAAATTAAGATTTCCCAACAGGCAAAAGCAGCAGTATTTCTGCATCTAGGAGCTGGTATCATGCTGCAACCACAAAACAAAGAAAGCTTGGACTCATGGGTCTTTCAGCTTTCCCTTGACGAAGGGCAGCACTTAAAACTCTATGGGTCGCTTGGTCTTCAAGGTGAATTCACCCAATATTATGAAACATGAGTGGGATTTCCATCCTTTTAGGATTCTGCATTTAAAATAAAGCCTCAATCCCACAATAAAACTTAATAAAGGATGATAATAAAACCTTGCCTTCTAGCACATGCCAGCAATTTTTTTTAAATTCTGACAAAAATCACCACACTGTTCCTATCAATGTCTCCTAAAAGCAAGTATGTTCCACTGTCTTAGGGAAATTCAAATGTATTTAAAATTTGCCATTTAAGTTATTTACACAAGTTTTTACTCAATGCAAACTTCTGAGTATGACAAAACACTGACATTTATTCTATACTCAAATTCTTTGAACATTAATATGCTTGTTTTCTACCAACTCCCTGAATGTCTATTTTTAAAAAATCCTGTTTTAGTAATAAATTGCCAACATAAATGTAAATACAAAGACACCATTTTTGTTGATCTCTATATATTCACCTACTACAGGACCTGCCATATACCATTTTTGTTAACTAAAGAGTACAGCTGTTGGCCAGGCACAGTAGTGCATACCTGTAATCCCAGGAGCTTGGGAGGCTGAGGCACAAGGATCACAAGTTCAAATTCAGCCTCAGCAACTTAGCAAGGCCCTAAGCAACTCAGCAAGACCCTGTCTCTAAATAAAATATAAGAAGGGCTGGGGATGTGGCTCAGTAGTTAAGCACCTCTGGATTCAATCCCCAATACAAAAAAAAAAAAAAAGTACAGCTGTTGCTTCTCATGTTTGATTATCAGATTTATAAATTCCAAGCTGAAATGGGGAAATTTTCTCCAGTGACATTCATTATAAAAGTATAGTTGCACATCTCTGCAAAACATTTGACCCCCTCCCAAATATAATAAAATCACATTTTAAAAAGCAATAGTCATTTTAGAACTTCATGAACATCAATCAATAAGAAAGTCTTAATAAAGACAGTCCCCAAAAGTTTGACTTTTAAATAAGTCTATAGTTGTCTTTGACTGGCTGTTTGGGTAGCTTAGGTATGGAAAATAAATAAGTCATCATTAATTAATGTTATCCAAAATATGAAAAAAGTACTTAGGTAAAGGAGCTACATGCCCTTCCAGTGTTACACCAGGGCACTGTTTAACAGTCTTCCCCAAGGATCATTTCATTCTCCAGAAGAATGTCCCCACATATGACTTTGGTATTTACTATTCATTAGAGCACAGACACCATGACACTAAGTGTTAATGGCCGAGTTCCACCCAACAGGAATAAAACTAGAAGCTATGATTTTATTGCAAGTAGAACATTCCCAATTTTGTCTCCAATTGGCTTATTCTAACATTATTCTCCTTAAATGTCTTTAAGTACTTAGTTTCTCAAACACACTGGGAATCAGCATTAACCTTTCCTGGTTCCCTCATTAATAAGTTAATAAGTCTTTGAAATGTTTCATTCTTTGTTTCTGTGAAAGTTAGGTTTTAACTTTTTGAAAATTATAATTTAATAGTATATTTTCTTTGCAGATCTAGATCACTAACACTGATCTCAAACAAGTATCTTACAAAAATATTCAAATAAAGAGAACAATCCTCAGTGGAAAAGGAGGAGCAGGAGGGGGAGATGGGAGGGGAGGGGAAGAAGAGGGAGGAGGAAAAGGAGAAGGAGAAAGAAAATTAAGATAGGTACCTAAATTTTAAGCAATTTTCTGCTGTGATGTGAAATAAAAAAGCTCATAGGTAAACCGTATACTTCAGCTTCTATTCACATTCCACCAGGCAAGGGAAGACCTAAAAATTCTCCAGCAAGGGCTGGGGTTGTGGATCAGCGGTTGAGCACTTGCCTCGCATGTGTAGGGCACTGGGTTAGATCCTCAGCACCACATAAAATAAGTAAAGTTATTGTGTTCATCTACAAAAAAATATTTTTAAAAAAAATCTCCAACAAAAGGTATCAGGGAAGGGGCTGGGGTTGCCTTGCTTGCCTCGCACATGTGAGACATTGGGTTCAATCCTCAGCATCACATAAAAATAAATAAAACAAAACTAAGGTATCATCTACAACTAAAAATATTTTTCTTAAAAAGGTATCAGAGAAGAGACACATAGTTAATTTGTTAAACTATTAACCTCTTAGGTATGGTTACTCAGCAGGAAATTTCTTCATAAATGAAATGTACCTGAAAAAAAAACTCTTATCCAACCTTCAAATTGCACTTAAAAGAAACTTCAAGGCTTTAATTTAGAGTGTGAGAGTTTCAGACACATCATCACACAGTTAAGGTCACAACCATGTGCAACTTCCTCATGCCACTGCTTTTCTTTCAAGTGTCTAGTGTTCAGTTTTACCAATATCAATAAGCAGTGCCACAATTAGCAATACAGAAGGAATAAAAGCACCTAAATCCCACACAATGAAGGGGAAAAATCCTGCGTGTGTGTGTGTGTGTGTGTGTGTGTGTGTGGTGTATGTGTGTGCGTTTCCTTATCCCATCTCTTCTCTGTCAGGCCAAAGAGGAAAAAAAATCTAGCTTTATTCTGAAGCAAAGACACATAATTAGGCACATATTCTTCATATATTTACCTCACTGACATCTTCATCATCAACTACCCTATCACCAGTTACAAAGCAAAAAAAAAAAAAGCAAAGAAAATTAATAATACCAGTTCCTTTGGTTATATACTTCTTTTATAACAGCCATTTTTCACAATATAAAATAATATATACTTTCTGCTATTTAAAAATATAAGACTATTTGTAACTTTGTGATAACAAAATAAAACAAGCTTTTGTTTTAAGCACAACAAAAATATATAGGTTAATAAAGTGATTTTAATAAAAAGAAAATACAAATTTCAGAGTAGTGGCATTTCCAAATCTACAGAACACTGATGACTACATGGTCAAGATGATCATCAGTTACAAATTATGTATACAGCTTGCTAACAAATTAGGGAAACGTTCCCCTTTGGTTTGTTTCCTGACTACTTGTAAAATAATATTCACACAAATTTGCAATTCAAATTTGATGTCTTATGAGTACATTTTGCAGATCATGCTCTGAGAAGGGAGAGAGTGAGCTAAGAGTTGCATGGAAAGTGTAATTTGCTGCTGGCTTTTGGCCAGAAACACTAGACCAAATGTTTAGAGACCAACAGGCATCTAAGCAAACCCAGTGCATCTGGATTTCTCAGGACTGGTTGTTGCTGTTTATTTATATGTATACCTCCAAACAAAGCATCCAAGAGAGTCATTTATTAAATTAGAAATTCATACATTTTAAAATGTATTTATTTTATTTACAGAAGACAGAAAAGGAAGTGCTTTGAGGGCCCTTTGAGAACATTTGTAACAGCAATGACAAGAAGTCCCAGTGATTTAAGCAACACTAATACCATATGTATGGACCTATGTTCAGCTGTAATTACACATTAAGTATAAGCTTTTATTTTCATACTTGAGAAAACATGCCAAGTGTTCAGTATTTATAATCATAGTTAACTTGCAGAATGAGGAAGCTAATTACAATGGAAAGAAGGAAATATTGGTCTTGGGGAAAATAAATTTGATTATCACTCAGGTAAGTAGTAAAGGAGTCATTTCAACCTCCCAAAACCAATTCAGTATGTCTGCATCTCAAACTTACTATAACTGTCATGTATTAAAGACATGATCACTATATGGGCAAATGTATTGCTAATAAAAATCCACTCCAACACACCAGTCACTCCAGCACAACACTATATAATTTTCATAGGAATATGCTGTAGTAAACCATGTGACACAGTAAAAGACATGACATATTACAAGCTTTCCTTAAACAAAGCACCATGAACAGGTATTATCAACTTATTACTTGAGAACATTCAAGGGCAAAAGAGTCATTCTAAAACAGGAGTCTCTAACAGAAACACAAGGAACTGAGCAAATGACAGAGACAGGTTAGGAAGGATGTGTGGAAGATGTTGCAGAAACATAGTAAATCAATAAATAACCGTTTTCAAGAAAATAATCTTAGTAGATATTAAGAGTTATGATTGAGGGCTAGGGGCTGTGGTTGTGGCTCAGTGGTAGACAACTTGCCTAGCACATGAGAGGCACTGGATTCATTCTTCAGCACGACGTGAAAAAATAAACAAATAAAATAAAGGGTAAAAGATAGCTGTATTTCTGTGAATTACTCTCTGTGTCTTCTATTCTGTACCATTGGTCTACATGTCTATTTTGGTGCCAGTACCATGCTGATTTTGTTACTATTGCTTTGCAGTAAAGTTTAAGGTCTGGTATTGTGATGCCTCCTGCTTCACTCTTCTTACTCAGGATTCCTTTGGCTATTCTGGGTCTCTTATTTTTCCAAATGAATTTTATGATTGCCTTTTCTATTTCTATAAGAAAGGACTTTGGGATTTTAATTGGGATTGCATTAAATCTGTATAACGCTTTGGGTAGTATAGCCATTTTAATAATATTGATTCTGCCTATCCAAGAGCATGGGAGGTCTTTTCATCTTCTAAGATCTTCTTCAATTTCTTTCTTTAGTGTCTTGTAATTTTTGTTGTAGAGGTCTTTCACCACTCTTGTTAGATTGATTCCCAAGTATTTTATTTTTTTTGGAGGCTATTGTGAATGGAGTAGTTTTCCTAATTTCTCTTTCAGAGGACTCGTTGCTAATGTAGAGAAATGCATTTGATTTATGGATATTGATTTTATATCCTGCAACTTTGCTGAATTCATTTATCAGTTCTAGAAGTTTTCTGGTGGAATTTTTTGGATCCTCTAAGTATAGAATCATGTTGTCTGCGAATACTAGACAAAGGTGCCAAAAACATATATTGGAGAAAAGATAGCCTTTTCAACAAATGATGCTGGGAAAACTGGAAATCCAAATGCAGTAAAATGAAACTAAACCCCTATTTCTCACCATGAACAAAACTCAACTCAAAGTGGATCAAAGACCTAGGAATCAGACCAGAGACCCTGCATCTAATTGAGGAGAAAGTAGGTCCAAATCTTCATCACGTGGGATTAGGCCCTGAATTCCTTAACGCGACACATATAGCACAAGAAATAAAAGCAAGAATCAATAAATGGGATGGACTTAAACTAAAAAGCTCCTTCTCAGCAAGAGAAACTATCAATGAGGTGAACAGAGAGTCTACATCCTGGGAGCAAATTTTTGCCACACACACATCTGATAGAGCACTGAACTCCAGGATATATAAAGAACTCAAAAAACTTAACACCAAAAAAACAAACAACCCAATCAATAAATGGGCTAAGGAGCTGAATAGAAACCTCTCAGAAGAAGATATACAATCAATAAATATATGAAGAAATGTTCAACATCTCTAGCCATTAGAGAAATGCAAATCAAAACCACTCTCAGATTTCATCTCACCACAGTCAGAATGGCAGCTATCCAAAATTCCAGCAACAATAAGTGCTGGCGAGGCTGTGGTGAAAAAGGCACCCTCAAACATTGCTGGTGGGACTGCAAACTGATGCAACCAATCTGGAAAGCAGTATGGAGATTCCTTAAAAAACTTGGAATGGAAGCACCGTTTGATCTAGCTATTCCACTCCTTGGCCTATACCCTAAAGATTTTTTTTTTTTTTTTTTTTTTTTTTTTTTTTTTTTGAGAAAAAGGAAAAAGTTTTATTGCTTTGCTAGCAAAGGAGAAGCACAGAGGACTCCTGTCCCAGAGGCTGTGATTCTCTACCCTAAAGATTTAAAAACAGTAACGCAGCCACTTCAATGTTTATAGCAGCACAATTCACAATTACAAAACTGTGGAAGCAACCTAGATGCCCTTCAATAGATGAATGGATAAAGAAACTGTGGTACATATACACAATGGAATATTACTCAGCAATAAAAGAGAATAAAATTATGGCATTTGCAGGTAAATGGATGGAATTGGAGAACATTATGCTAAGTGAAGTAAGCCAATCCCAAAAAACCAAATGCCGAATGTTCTCTCTAATTAGTGGTTGTTGATACATAAGGGGTTGGGAATGGGGAACATAGGAGAAATGGAGGAACTCTGGATGGGGCAGGGAGGAGGAAGGGGAAGGGAAAAGGGAAAAGGTGTAGTAAAGATGGTTGAATGAGATGGTCATCACTACCCTAGGTGCATATATGAAGACACAAATGGTGTGACTCTATCTGGTTTGCAATCAGAGAAATGGAAACATTGAGTTCTATATATGTACTATGACTTGAAATGTATTTAAATAAATCAATTTTAAATAAATAAAATAAAATAAAGAGTAAAAAAAAGATTGAGGGCTGGGGTGCAGCTCAGTAGAAGAGCATTTCCCTATAATGTGTGAGGTCCTGAGTTCCATGCCCTGTACTACAAAAAAAAAAAAGAAGAAGAAGAAGAAGAAAAATTAAGATTAAAAAGATAAGTATGAGCTGGGAAAATCTGCTGATGAAATCAAGGAGGAGCACCAAAAACAACTGCAAACACCACATATGATAGGTAAATGCTGTCTCTCTTACAGCAGCTGTCCTATGAAGATACTATATAAGCTGGAGAGGAAGCTCAGTGTGAGTGGATTGCTGAGTATGCAGGAGGAAGTGCAGGGAGAAGAAGGAGAAAAGACATCCTGAATCTCTAAACTATATCATATCATCCCCTAAAGAAAGCTATCGACATCACGGGGGAGCCAAACCATTGCCAGGTATTTTTGGGATTGTGTTTGGCTGTGTAATTTATACAACCAATCATGTAGCTTAATTTACATATACTATGTACTTTAATAGTTCATGGCACTCTAGAGCACCTGGAGATTTTAGAAGGCTGCTTTAATATAAATGTGGTCAATATACACTTTTGATTAATTTGACTTATTTTAAGACATTATCAGAAGGCAAGTTAAAAACCTAGAGGACTGTGACCTCTAAGTAGAGTGAGACACAAATGAGCATATGGATGTGTGCTTCTAAATCTGAAGACATGGAGCAGAAGTGGCTGTCCAACTGGTATGACTACCCCAGGAAACTCTGCAGCTTACTTAGGTGAACAACCCACAGCAGACTCAAAGGAAGAGGGTCTATCCTGGGACTCAAGAGTAACTCCTTTGCTCTCACCTTTTTAGAAATTCTCTCTCCATCACTAGTAACCCCTTACACACTTATCTTTAAATATTTGTCTTTGTTGACTCAAATATTCATATCTCTTCAACACAAATTAATAGAACCAAAGAACTTTACCCTTCTCCTTCTAATTAAGCCCCACTCTTCTATTAGGGCTTAATGGAAGTTTCTTTAAAAGACCTAGCACTCATTATTCTAAGGTGCTCCAACAAAGCTCACCAAAGGACTCCCTGTTACTGAATTCAAGCAACACTTTTCAGTGTTGCACTTGAAACTGCCTACCTCTTTGAAGTGTCTGTCCCCTACCCTTCCTTTCTATACCAACTTTCTCTCCAGGTTTTCCTCCTACTTCACTCTCTCAATCATTTTTGTTGGCTTCCTCTTTTTCAGCTTGCATCTTATGTATTGCTGTTCCAAAGGCTTCTGTCTCCTACTGCCTCTGTTTCCACCCTCTTCCTATATTGCTACCTCCACAGTATCAGCTATATACTTCTCAATTCTCAATTTCCTGCCCAAATCTTTCTCTGAAGTTTCAGTCCCATATATCCAGTTCTCTTCTGACTTGGATCTCCCATAAGTATTTCATATCCAACATGTCCAAAATGGAATACATGGTCTACACAGTCACCTCTCACTCCTTTTCTCTTAATTCTAAGTTCTGCTCCTCATAATTTACTTACCATCTTTCTACAAGGCACTGCCAGTCACAAAGTTGGCCAGATGAGAATTATAGGTATCCTGTGTGACTCCAGTCTTTCTACCAACCGCCTGCAGGTAGACTCTAAGTGCTAACAATTCTACCTTCTCAAATTTTTCCCACTCCTTGCTTCCTTCCTTCTCAGTGCCCATTGCTACCACTATCATAGCAGGAACACATCATCTCTTGATTTTTTTATTGGCAATAGACTTCTGATCTAAGTTTTGCTTTCCTACAATCTAAGGCCAAAAAGAACTTTCTTAAGTACCAATCTCACTTGCCAAATCCCACATCTCATTAAATTACAAATCCTTAACTGGTTCTCCTCCAAGATAAAATCCAACTCTTGGTCCCTGCTTACCTTTAGCCTCACTGCTCACTAATTTTTTGCCTCCTGGCTATGCTCCGGCCAGGCTAAATTGCTCAGCAGTTCCTAAAAGCAACATCTTTTATATCTGTACCTTGGCATATGCTACCTTCCCTGTCTGGCTGCTCCTTTCAAACTCAACTAAGAGATTCTGTGCTTCCCTTCACCCTTCCACAGCCTGAGTCAAATGTCTTCCTACATACTCCAAGCCCAGCAGTGCCCCATAAATGTCACACAAAACCATGACTATATATATTAAAGGAAATTAACCAATAGTTATTCACTGTAACCAACTATAAGTGGCTAGCACAATGGTCACTCAATAACTGGCAATCCAATAACACAACAATTTGGCCTACTGTCTGCTTCTGGTATAATTTATCTATGTTAAATTGCATTTATTCAGAACCTCAGAATAACATTTCTTGGTATTTTTGATTACTAATGAAGAATCAAAGTCTGGAATAGTCCCTATGTCTTAATAACAAAACTACCTTGATAATATAGTAAATGTTTAAATAAATATTATTTAAAAGAAGGAATCTGTATACTTTCCAAAGGCTTGATTATACCAAGTTTCTACCAGTTCAATGGCTGCAGAGACTGGCTTACAGATTTCTGCATACCAACATTACAGGCACATAGCACTCACTCAATCTAATGAAGTCCTGGTGAATGAGTGATATAAAAGTAAAAATAAAAATACAGGAAACAACTAGAGTTTACTCTATTGCAAAATTAGCCCTAATAATTTCTAATTTCTTGCCTAGACCAGACTCCACTTATCTATAAATGATCAGTCTTACTGAGAGCAGGCTACCATTTCTCACAAGTATTTAGCTCAGTATTCATTATCCAACAAATAGCAGTATCTATTATGGGCCAGCTACTGTGATAGCCAAAGAATTAGTTGGGGAAAACAGTGGAAAGAGAAACAGACAATTCTAGTTCCAAGTCTATCCAGCCATTTAATAGCTGTGATCAGGGCAAACCAATTTAGCTCCCTGCCTATAAACATCATACATAAATTTAGAATAATATGTCTATTTCACAAGGGTACCGTGGAGGTTAAATGAGATGATATATAAACTCAGTATGCTGCATATTTGTTATTTCTGTTATCCTCTGTGAATACAAAGCAATAATAAATATTTTATGTATTACTTTATTAAAAACAGCCCATGACACAAATAATACAGAGATTAATATTCCTACTTAGAAAACCAGTCCCAGGAAACCTAAGTAATTTCCCCAAGACCACTCTGCTGTTAGTAGGAGCCAAAGTTCTTTGGTGTCTGAGACACAAATGTGATTCTCTTAACTGTGTCTCTTACAGATCTCACTGGTATCTGACAGTGTAAAAGACCCTACCCAAACACAGTTGAGTTGAGAAAGCAAAGGCCTTTTTAACACTATAGTTAATAAGTTGATGAGCAAACAAAGTGCTTAAATTAATTTTTCTGACTAAAGAAAAACATTTTTCTGATTGGACACAGTGTAACTCCAACTATAAGAGACTGCATAAAGTTTTCACAGTCAAGGAAAGGTCCCCAGTGTCATAAGTTTTGCTTTAACAAGAAAATTCTAATATTAAAAACTGTCAGGTTGCCATGGTAACAATCTATTTGTGATCACAAGGCTGGTGGTATTCTGTTATATTTCTCTCTCAAGGAAAAGTAAACTAGATGTAGCCGAGGAATTTAATAAAAGTATCTGCTGGACCAGAAGCCAACATACAGCTGTATTTAGGCAATATGACAGGATTTAAATATACAGCAGGAGACCCTCAGGTTACAATACCAGTTCCATCAACAAAATTAAAGGATTTTGACCTTGACACAATACAAGCTATAGCCACATGATCTGTAAAACTCAATTCTCTGAACAAGAAAAATAAATCGTTAAACAACTGAGATGACAGCTATGGAACAAGAAAGTCGGAATTCATCAAAAGGAGAACAAAATCAATCTTCAAAGGAATTATGAATTATAAAGAGTAAATTTCTCACAAAAACTTCAAAGGTTTGATTTTGGTGTTTTGTTTTGCTGTGTATAGGTTTGGAGGGTAGGTTTTGCACTCTAGGACATCCTTGGATGATTTAACCTCTACTTTTATGTAGAAAATATCAGAAGGACATATTCAAAATAAATTGATTCCAAACAAAAAAGGAAGGAAGTTATTGTTATTAATTAGGCCACTGTGAAGTCTGGACACACAGACTGCTTAGGCAGACAGGGATAATTTCTTTTTTTTTTTTAATATTTATTTTTTCATTGTAGGTGGACACAATAGCTTTATTTTATTTTTATGTGGTGCTGAGGATCGAACCCAGTGCCTCCCGCATGCTAGGCGAGCACGCTACCACTGCGCCATAACCCCAGCCCCCAGACAGGGATAATTTCTACACAATCAGCAAAGCCTCAGTCATGCTTAGGAAAATCATACAGATTGTCTCTCCTTTACAAGTACTTGCTTCTACAACTGTCCAAGAATGGTAACATTTCCCCTCACAATGTCAGCTGAGAACAAGTTATTTCTTTTCCATTTGTAATAATTTTACAGAATAGCACATGAATGCTGAATGTCCTGAAAGACAATCAGAATAAAAACTGCGGTTCCCTTAGCTTCAACAATAAATTGGCTTTGCAAGAAAACTATAAGCATTCATAACAGGAAAAGTAGCCAACTTTTCCCTTAACCTCTATAGTCAGTGCAGATTTATATATAAATAACATTATTTACTTTTCATATTATATATTTTATAAATATTTACATATATATGTATATACAGTCATCCTTTAGGACTGTATATTCTGATATACAGTCCTAAAACCTGTGTAATCACATTTTTCTACATAAAACATAAAGTTTTCCTTCTATTTGCCATATGAAATTAAAGAACTGTCTTCACTCCTTGAAAAAAATTAACTCAAGTTATTTTTTATTCAGTTAAGATTAAAGCAAAACTTAGCAATATGTTTCCAATTCTATTAAGTTAAGATACTAACTACTTAAATAAGTAGCAATGTTTATATCCAGAATAGGCACTGTATTTTTTGTTTAGGTAGTGTTCTTAAAGATAAGGAGGTATTTGAATATTAAGACAAATTCAAAAGATTCTAGATTGAAAAAAATTGCATGGACAATAATAATATTAAATAAATACAGTAAATGAAAATATAGTGTGATACAGATTTGAGGAAAAGACAAGCTTTAAACAGTCTGGATAATGGGATAAGGATGTGTAGTAAACATTGGTTGAAATATCAGGTTGGTACACAGGTGACCAGAGTTCACTCACTGGTTAACAGCTGCATCTAGAAAAGAAGGTGACATCACTCAAGAAGGTGACCTCACTCAAGAAAACAATATGGAAAAGAGTAAGAGAAAAAAAGGATAATCCTTGAGGGAGAACAACATTTAAAAGTCAGTAGAGTTTGAACAAACAAGATGATATAAAGGTGGCTTCAAAGTCATGTAAGTCTTCATGAAGGGAGCAGTCAACAGTGGGTCAAAACTCAGGTGACCTCAGGTGGGTCAAACAAGAAAGGAAGGGAAAACTAAGCCTACTCAACATTTAGGAGCAACTAGCTCTGTTAAAGAAATCACTTCAGTATAGTATGGGAGCAGAAACTCGTCTTCCCAGGGTTAAGGAGTGAAAATGGGAACAAAGCATCAAACACTGTCCCATGCTCTCAACACTAAAATCAAGACTCCTCAAGAGATGAAGGTACAGGACCCTCGCTTACACATAATCCTTCCTATTCTAAAGCAACAACAGCAGTGTTTGTTCTTAAAAATAAGAACCTGAAATTTCTTGCCCATACTCAAAAGCTGCATCCTACCTTAAAAAAAAAATACTTGCCATATTAATAAATTTCTTGGCAAAATAAGAATATTTCTGAGGCATCAAATGTCAACAGTTCATTTATTTTTCTAAATGTGTAAATATCACAGATCACTCATTCCATCAATCAGAGAGTACTTACAAATCTACCTAGGAGTAATGCTTTCTAATTAAATTGAAAGATTTTTCTTTCTAAGACTTTCATTTCGGTCCTAAATATATGTTATCTCCATTCATCTTTGTTTCATAGGACAATAATCTCCATATTTTAGAAGCAGACAGCTTTATTCTTTGGTCCCTGTTAACAGGACATCTTGGATTTAATTGCCAATATTATTTGTGAATTATAACTGTGTTTTCCAGTATGATGAATGACATTCCATCATCTATAATTTTTATGAGATGCTTAATATGAAGGGGGATGGGACAGTATAGTTGTTCTTTTCCTCTCTTGCTACACCCTCTTCTGGAAAGACAATAAACAACATAAGCTTTCTCCTTTGTCTATTTAAACCTGTAGATACAGAGACAGTTCTGTCAACAGCCAAACAGAAAATAACTTTCAAGTGAACTGTTCATAAAAGGCAAGAACACATTTACTGAGATATAAAAATAATAATTAGCAGCTATTACAGCAGGCAAGAAAAGAAACCACTAAAACATAACTGCATACTTTCAAGGACTACAAAGGCAGTAAACTAAAAAATATCCAAATGTTGACTATTAATTACTTTTCCATCGCCCCAAAAAATGCAGAAAAGTTTATAGACTAAAGCAAATAACTAATGGAGTGAGTAAATTCAAAGTACTCGAATGCAAAAAAAGCTGTGAACAGTGTAAGGGCCTTTCTTATATTTCTAAACTAATTCAGAGGTCACATAAGAGCTGCCACATTTAGTGCCAAGTATTCCTTCATAAAATCAGACACCTAAGGGGAGTTTTGTTCTTATAAAATAAAAGATACACTTCTACCACATTAAAAAAAAAAAAAAAAAAAAAAAGGCTTTCTAGACCTAATGGCTTTAAAACAAAGGCTAAACAAAAAGGTATCATTATGCAATTACAGTGAGGAGACCACCAACATTACATAACACCCCCTGTATGTTATTCTCTATCATCTAAAGAAAGAAGAAAAGCCTATACTTTTAAATGCCAGGGGAAATGTTCAGGTCTGATAGAATTGTCACAGCTTGAAAATTTCATAGGGAAAACAGGGGGACTGTTAAAAATTGCATAGTTTTTTCATGTAAAAATTCAAGATTTAAAACCCACCAGAACCAAGTAACTAAAGAGATGAAAATTGAAATGACAAAGATAAATAACTTATAATATCAACAATGATTAAAAAGAAAAATATCTCGTGGTAGCAAGGTTTAAGAAAACTGTTCTCACATGCTGAAGTTTGTAAATCAGTATAATGTATATTGGAGCACAATCTGGCAACATATATAATAAAGGCAAAATTTGCTACCACTAATTTCATTTCTATTAATTTATCCTATGTTAAAAAAAACCCCACTTTGGTGGCTTGGTGGTAATTTCTGATATATCTGTATGTTATATCATACTGATATAACAGTATGATGTTCCCTGCAGTGGAAAAAAATTAAAAATAACCTAATAGGGTGCTGGTTAAATTTTTATGTTTTCATACAATGGAACAGTATACAAACATTAAAAGATAATTATACATGTATACAGGTGTGTCTATACTAAATATGGATACAGACACAGAACCAACTGTTAACAGTATGACATCCAAGGAGTGGGGTTTCTGGGACACTTGAATTTCTGACCTGTATTTTTACTTATTATTTTAATTTTCCATAATACACGGAAAGTTTTTTTAAAACCTTAATAAACATCTCAAAGAAGTTGTGAAATTTATTAGCACAGTTGAAAAAATACATATTTGCATGTGTTATAGACAATGGCTTTTGTATACATGAAAGGATCAGAGATACTTAGAGAATTAAAGGTAATATGACAGTTCATCTATACAGTCTATTGCATAAGAGATTAAATAAATACACGCAATTGCTTTCCTGGGAATACGGGAAAGGAAATTAACCTAGCAAATTCTGATAAAGTATTACCAGAACGAGGATGCTATCAACTTTTTTCTGGAGGTGTCAGGGGTATGACTTTGTAATTTTAATGCCTGTGTACTTTCTAGGTGTTGAGTATAGACTCTGAAGTCAGAGACACCTAGGTCAGGGGCCCAATTTTGCCATTTACTAGTTATGTAACCCTGGGCAGCTTCATTACTCTTTCTAAGTCTGAATTTACTTCCTGAAATACAGGGACAAGATGAAGATTTTAAAATGCTGTGAAGATTTAAAATATAATATATGCAACACACAGCGTCTGGCATACAGCCAGTACTCAATGCTGGCTCTTGTCCTTCTCAAAGCAAATCAAGTTTGTTTTTTCATTACCAATTACAAAGACCTCAGGAAATCAAAGCCCAAATTTTATTACAAACGAAATAGAAACAAGGGATATTAACTTCAGCATGGATAATAGAAAACACTGGCCTGTGAGTGGAGTGCATTTTCTTTCTATAATAATGCTACCCATCCTAAGGATAGCTCAGCTTTCCAGAGATACAAGCCCCAAGCCCCTTCTGATTATTAATAGCAACCATGACTGTGTGACAAGTATTGAAATACTACAGGTCCAAAAATATGCACATGGGAAGCTGAATGGACAGCAAAACCCAACTCTGCCTATTAAACATAAAGGAGAACTGTAGGAAAACATTAGGCAAAGTCTTATGAACAAATAAAATGTAAACAGACTGAAAAAAGAACTGAAACTAGTCCCTGTGATCAAAGCCTAGACATTTCCATCATTCAACAGATTCAAGTCAGCACTTACTAAGCAATTCACTACCCCCAAGGATATCCAATTCTAACAGAAGCCAGGCTAAACCAGCAACTGTGATACAAGAGAGAATGAGAGGAACACTGGAAGAATACCAAGCTCCACAGGAACCTAACAGTCATAGCGAACTTCTGCAGTGATAAGAGAGGACAAAGCAACTGCAGTGGCAATGCTTTTCAGGTTCTAGTATAAATGACGGGCACAAATTAAGATTCACACATCTAATAAGCCTGAAAAAATAAAACTATGTTTTAATAGAATGGACACACAAATTTATACTATTAAAAGCCTATTTTCAGCTGGACACAATGGCGCATGCCTGTAATCCCAGCACTTTGGGAGGCTGAGACAGGAGGATCACAAGTTTGAAGCCAGTCTCACCAACTTAGCAAGATCCTCAGTAACTTAGTAAGACCCTGTCTAAAAATAAAAAAATATAAAGGGTTAGGGATATAGATCTTGGAAAACCACTCCTGGGTGCAATCTCCATAATTCTCCCCCTCTCAAGAACAGCCTATTTAGTGAAGAATATTATGCTACATGCTATAAGAGACACAACAATATTTTCAACATCTCCTAACCTTAACAATCCAGTTAAAAAGCAATCATATGTACTGTATTGTTAACTCCCTCAGCACATCTAATGTGTATTTTTATCTTCATATTACCATTCTTTTGTACAAAGCCTATAACATCACTGGCACTAAATAAATGTCTGGCAAATATGTGAAAATATAAATAACTACAAAACAAAATAGAATGTTATATGTGCCACTGGTAATCAGTATTAAGAGAAGTTTAGGAGAGGGACATTGTGTAAGCAAGGAAGGTGAAGACATGCACAATTTTTGTCATGTAGCATGCACTCTCCATATTCCTCAGGTAATCATACCTTCCTCACTTCATGCCTCTGTGTTCCTTTGTTAATTGACTCTTAAGGCAGGCATGTGACCTAGGTCAAATACATCAAACTACTGTATTCCCATGTTTACAGTAATTAGTTCAAGAATGCCTACCTGATCCAACCCATGCCAATGAGATACAATCACAGCTAATTCAGGGAATTACATTTAATCAACCAAAAAAAAGTTAGTTTTCCTGCTGATTAGGTGCTAAGAGGATGAAAACCTAGAATTCTGCCTACTTCCTTGCCCGAGAATGGAAGGAAAGCAAATGAAGAGAGACCAGCCCCCCAGATTTAGCGATGCTAAAGGGACGCATTTTTCTGTTTACAGCCAACAAATTCCTTTTCCTACATTTAATTTGGACGGGGTTTTCTGTCATGTGAAGCTGTAAAGTCTTTATTGAAAGATGGAATTAAAATCCATCACTGAAGAATATGAGGTTTTAATAGAGGGGGGAATTCAGGTGGAAAGAATTATACAAACAATAGGCGACATAAGAAAACAGAAGACTACTTCTGTTATGATGATTACATATATTTCATTCACATTTGGGTTTTAAGTCTGAATAGAATGGGTTGGGTCTAGCTAAGGAGTTTGGGTTGATCAAGTTGGACTCCTCACATTTAACTAACAGGAGTTGCTGGTGTCCAGCTCAGGTAAATTACTGCCACATGGATGCAGTGTAGCTACAACTACAAATTTTTCAACCAAAAGCTAAATCCAAACTTAAAACGTGTTAAAAAGCATTAATACTAAGGGGGTGGGGGATGGTAGAAATATACAAATCAAATAAAGCCTATTGGACCAGATCCAGCAGTTAGGTTTTGTCATGTAGAGATTACACATAATGGCCAAAGAAGTAAATTCAAATTCATATAAAGGTATGTAGGCTCAAATAAAGGTTTTCTTAATAACACCAACACATGCTGCCAAAGCAACAGGTAATTATTTAAAAACACACATACACACACAAACACTAGTGTTCTTCAAAGAAACACTATATAATGAAAGAAAGAAAATTCTAGACATATAGAGAAGTGATAGAATGAACTGCTATGATACTGAGCTCCTACCACAGAAATACAGTAAGATGTCACTTAACAACAGAGAAACAGTCTGAGAAATGCATTGTTAGGCAATTTTGTCATTGTATGTACATCAGAAAGTATACCTTCACAAACCTGGATGGGAAGACCTAGTACACATCAGGATATATGGATGGGGCCGGGGGGAGGGATAGCCTGTGGCTTCTAAGACCATGACAGACAAAACAACATGAGATTAAATAAAGCACAGAAGCAATTACCAGCATAATGGGGCATACTGACTTTTTTTTTAAGTAAATAAAAAGAAAATGCTCTAAAACAATGATGAAAGTACAGTATAGTAAATATATACACCAGTAACACAGTCATTAATTATCATCATTACTGAACATAAATGTATGTGCGATGCTTTTGTGTGCCTCAGTGCAGTAGGTTTGTTTACACTAGCATCACCACTAACACATGAATAATGGATTGTGCTGTGATCTTACAACAGCTACAATGTCATTAGGTGACAGAAATGTTTCAGCTACATTATAATCTCATGAGACCACCATCAGCTTTCATTGAGTGACATATCCCATGGCTATAGTTGTAGAGTAGATTAAAATAATTAAAGAACCTATACTCTCAAATCAGGTTGCCCAGTTACTATCCAGGTTCCTCTACTCTATAATCCTAACTCTAGACCAAGCATCCTCATCTATAAAGGATTGCTAATTATATACTTCATAGGGTTGTGAGGAACAATTCAGTAGATAACATGATGTGCTGACAGAATTCTAAGATGGTGCTGAAGATTGGCTGCTGCTTGGTGTGCACACTCTGTATGGGTGCTGTTTTAAGCCACTAGGACTGCATATTGTACTATGCAGCAATAGAAAGCTAGTATGCTTACAAAGCACTTTTGAACACAGCATGACACACAGTCCTCAATAAATGTTAGCTTTTATCATTATAGTATTCCACTGAAGTATATATTCTTATGCATTTAAAATGGGGCTCTACTAACAAAAATTCAGTTTTTACCTATCATATTTGCTATCATAGAAGGTGCAAAGGAATATAAAGTGTATTCCAATGACACAAAGAACTAGGGCAGACAACTTATAGAAATATTTTATAATATATGTATTCAAGAATGATTTTTTAGAAGGAAGCTAACTATTGTGTTCATCTACTATAGTCTGGAATCTAGTTGGAAATAACAAGTTAGGGATATGCACTGACATCTACTAGCCTAAAAATAAATTGAGAGATCATGAAGTTAATTTCAATACATATTGGATCAGAAAATACTTAACAGAAAGCAAGGCATAAAAATTTTATTGGTAAATGAAACCATAGTATTATATGTGTTATAGTATTAAACAATGGTACTATATTTCAGATGCTAGTAACTACAAAAATAAGCCACAATGTAAAACACATTTGAATAAATTCCTATCTACCACATATATGAAGCAAATATAATAGTAAAAATCTGTATAAAGTATGCAGCAAAATATAATAAACTGGAAGAAATTCCTATGGAAGTAGCCACAGTAAATTAGAAAACATACTTTAGTTGTTTTTTTTTTTTAAAAAAAGCCCTACTACAAAGCATTCAGCAAAATAATAAATTTGGAAGAATTCCATGTGCACACATGCCACAGAAGTACATATTTCTGTCAATATTAGCAAATGACCAGCAATAGAAAACATCTGAAAATATGATAAAAATAGACTTCAATGAATACATGAACAGGAAAAAATAGTGAGGAAAAACTCATCACAAAGATTTTTATCATCACCCTTAAAGATGAATAAACCAGAGACCAAGGCCTATAACCCTACCACCACCGATGTTGCTAGAATTGGGAGCATTCTCTTCTTCCCAAACATGGATCACATCAATTACATAATCACCATTGCCTTAAAAATGTCATTTTGCAGTCCAAGGTCTGTAGAAATCTGTGACATTAAGTCTGAACTTACATGTTCTTCCAATGCCTCTGTTGCTTTTGAGCCATAAGCTACAAATTAGTAAGTTTCTATCTGAAGACGAATAGTCTTGTGGGTTGTGGTTTAGTGTATATTGTTTGTTTGTGTTTGAAAACTACTAAATTACATGTGAAAATCTAATCTTTATAAAATTTATGTTCCTGGGCTCTGCCATGAAGAGTAGTCTTGCTCAGCTCACCTGGAACCACCAGCATGTACCCACTTGGTCTTGCATCTCAGCAATAGTGACAAAATGCAGGCCAAAGTTCCATACAATTATTGGAGTTAGGAGCATGTATATCTTTATAGAAATGGTATCTATAAAATTAGAAGTCACCAATAGAAGAAGTTCAGATATTGCCTCAGAGCTATGAGAGAAGATGTCTCAAACCTCTCATAATAATCCTCGACTCCAAAGGAGTTCAGAGCTCCAATTTGAGGGGCACACTCTTCACTTACTGAAGCAATGATTATGGACTCTATTTCACATTTGATGCTAAAATCTTACAAGAAGATACAAAACTGCCACAAGAACAATGTTAAACTCAAACAACAATTAATAGGATGACAGAAAACCTTATTTTGGCACAAGGCTCAGCACAAGAGCTTCCTTGTTATCTTCAAAGTAACACAAATTTTCCTTTTAACATAAAGTATTAGGGGTCATGGTAATTTCACAGCTTTATTACATTCAAAAAAATTTAATGGTCAAGTCAGACTGCTTCCCTTTTATAATATGCTGATAAGAGACGCTTCCTCATAAATGTTGAAAATGAATATTAGAGAAGATAAAGGATATAAAGTCATTTGAAGAATATAATTTGAAGTTAACATATTGGCTTCCATAGTTATATTTAGAAGAAACAATTCTAACTAAAATTGGAATTTTCATTCATTCCACAGAATTCTTAATTAGAAAATCTAATATAAAAGAATTAAAAATACTGTTTCCTTTCTTTCAAATGTATACAAAGTTAGCTTGTACTACAATTTTCAACTATTATCTTGTCTTAAGAAATGGGTATAATACTTCACAGCCCTTTAGTATGCTCCTGATATCTAATGGCAGCACTCAACCATGACCAACCCAAATTACCGAAGTTCTCATTCCCCTCAGGTTTGTAAAGAGCTAAGCTGATTGGTGAGCCAGATACACCAGAGATCTGCAAACCCTCTTGCTGGCACCACAAAACATATTTCTGCTCCCACCTTCATTACACATCAGAACTGAAGGCTTACACAAATTTTTGAGTTAAAAATATTCAACTGACTATATCTTAAAACTATACTGTAATGCCATATTTCTTCAAAAACTTACATTTTTCATATTTCAATGCTCATGAACTGAATAAAACTATATTCTTCACTCTAAAACTCAAATAATTTAATGGTATGATGAAACCACTAACAGACATGGCTTTTCTTAGTTTTTATTTATTTTATTGTTTATTTTTCGAAGTTCTGGGGATCAAACCAAGGACTTGGCATATACTAGGCAAGTGCTCTACCACTAAGCTACATCCACAGTTCAGATAGGGCTTTTCGATCCATAATCATGTTAGTTAGTGCCTCAGTACAATATATAAGAGATCATAAACATACGTAAAAATAAACCTACACCTCCAATTTGCTAAGGCATAAGTACTCCCAAAATTTTGCTACTTTTGGAGTATAATATTATAAAATGATACTCTATAAAAAATTAACTAAAGAAAACTTTTGCTCAAATATAATAATTTTGACCTCCATTCTCCCTCAATCTGGACATTCTCATCATAGAACTCAGTCAGATGTTTGCCAAATCCTAAATTACTGTGACTTTGTGGCCTGTAATACATTTCAAATCATGCTGGTTGATTTAGACCTAACACATCAATTCAGCTACAAGTAGCTTTGAGTTGAAATTGGGGGCAGTGGGGTTTGCTAAAAATCAAAAAGAGTAACTCAGCCTTTTATTAGAAGCAATACAACTTAACATTTTGGCAAAAATAACAAAAGTATAATCACTCAACTTCTATTCTGGAATAAAAAATAAATGTTTTCACACTTTTAGTCCATATGAAAAATAAAAATAGCAGAAGTGATTTTTCTAACTGCTACATTCAATACTGGATTTATTCACCCTTGATATCTCTGTTCTTTTATATGTCAGCTATCTGCTTTTTTAAAAATATATTTTTCGTTGTTGATGGACCTTTATTTTATTTATTTATATGTGGTGCTGAGAATTGAACCCAGTGCCTCACACATGCTAGGCAAGTACTCTACAACTGAGCCACAACCCTAGCACACCAGCTATCTCCTTTTTGAAACTCTCTAATTTCATGGTACTCAAATTGCCTGAGACTTCTTAGTATGCTTTCTCTTCATGTCTTTGTAAAGACCCTTCTAAAGTTTACCCTGAAAAACAGAAAACAGAAAGCAATATAAACTAACGAAAGCCACAGACAAATTTCTCATTTGAAGACCACTGCTGTCGTGAATCGGGGGACTCCTATCAGGAAGAGCAAGCAGCACATAGAGTGCTCACACAGGGTTTCAAGACTCACTACAGCCTCAGCCTATAAATATCAAAGAAAATCTCAAATCAATTGCACCTAACCAAAAACACTCACATCTATTTAGTATAAATCAACAGCAAAAATCTCCTTGGGTGGCTTTTTCCTTTAGGATTCAGAGTCATTCAAATCTGATTCTTAGTTCTGGTTCTCCATTGGTAATTCTGGAACAGTGGATATTAAATTTTAGGAAGTTAGTATAGACTCTTCCACATATTAAAATACCTTCTGCTGTAATTTGGATGTTTAATGTCCCCCAAAGGCAAAGGACTGTGTCAAAGAACTGGTCTCCAGGATGGGACTACTTGGAAATGGTAGAACTTTTAGGAGGTAAGGCCTAATGGGAGGTCTTTAGGCCATTGGGAGAGGACTCTTGAAGGGGACTGTGGGACACTAAATCTGGATTTTTGCTTCCTGACCAGGTTTTGGTCTATCACATGCTCCAATCATGATGTGCTCTCTCATCAAAAGCAATGGGACCAACTGACCATGGACTGAATCCCCCACAACTATAAACCAAAATAAACCTTTCTAAGTTGACCATCTCAGATATTTTGGTATAATGATGGAAAGTTAACTAATACACCTTCCACTAAAGGCCCAAATCAAATGACCTCCCACCCCAAATCTCTGTCTCAGGACTGTTATCACCATTATCATTGTCTGTTGGAGAATATTCTGAGTGCCTACAATGTACTGAGTATGAATTTTAATTCATACAGTGGAGAAAATTTAAATGAAAGTGGTGCCAACGCAGTCTTGCTCGCAAGAAACTTTCTCTTTATACATATGCGTATATTTATGTGCATGTATATACCTATTTATGTGTGTACATATATAGACAGGTGCATGAATATATCCATATATACATATGTGCATATGTGTGTGTGTTATTTCTCCAACAAAACAGGACAGAAAATAAGTCTTAACTATTCTTTTTGCACATTGCGCTGTAGATAGATTCCATATGAATTTGTTGAAATAAAATATATTAAGCTGGTTCTTTCTCACCTAAAATATCCAACTAAAAATACCACTGCAAGGGTGATGGAATATGATGGTCATAATAACCCTAACTTTATGTATGACTGCATATATGATGTGATTCTATACAACTTACAACTAGAGAATTGATATGTTATCCTCTATCTATGTACAATGAGTCAATTTACACTGTCAACATGTAAGCCTAAATAAAACAAGAATAATAATTAAAAAAAAATAAAATAAAATAAAAATACCACTGCCTTAATTTGACCCTATTTTTTCATTTTTCCAATATACTATAGAAATAAAAGATTAGGAATGGCAAGTCAAACCAATTCTCCCTTCTTTAATGCCAACATATAATACTAAATATGATAGTGACATACAATGCAGGGGAAAGAGTTTAGTCCCAGAAGTAGGCCCTCTCAGCCAATTGCAATAGCAATCTCTAGAAAAGCTGCCTATCACACTGACAAATTCAAAACAGCAATATCATATGATACTTAAGAGGAAGAATGGTTCTCATTTAAAATTTATGATAGCACAAAGGCACTCCAGAATTTTATGTTCAATGTACTGAACATAAAGCAGCTGTTAGGCAAAGATGATTAAATGACTTCAAAGTAAGAGAATTAATCACATTTTCTTATGCTTTGGATTCTGCTGTCACTTAAAAATAAAGACAAAAAGAACTGTTATGTCAACATTTTTTTAAAACATCAAAATAAGTGCCAAAATTAGTGTCCATCTAGAAATATGGAAAACTACTTATGTACCTAAAATTTTTAAAAGCTTAATTATACTAAAAATTTTTTAAGCATCTATTCCATATATATAAGTAATAGAATGTCAAGGTTGTTTCTAAAACAATATGTATTTTTCACTTGTTAAAAAATATTAAATGTTAACAAGTATACTGGCCTACAAATTCTCGTAGGTTTTCCAGTTCACAGAATAGGCTCAAATTCAAGCAAAACAACACATTCATCAAAACATGCTATCATATTATGACATGAATGGGAAAGTAGACACAAAATACATGCAGACAAGAAAGTAAGAGCAGGCACCTGGATGATTCCACTCTTCTAGCCAAACTACAATACAGAGAACTCGCCAGTTTACCCCAAAAGGGCAAGAGAAAAGAACTAAAAGCTGCAGTACTTAAAATATATGACAATTGAATTAAATGGCTACGTAAAGATGAACAGCAGTGTGAATATGACCCTTATTTCTTCTACTTACCAGGGAAGAAATTTCAAGATTCTATTTTTCTTCTTACACTCTGTGTCTATTATAGTTCTAAAAACCAGCTGAAGTAATTGAGCTTTGAAATTACATTTAGAGAAGAGCAGGCTGAACTGTGGGACAGGTATTTCCCATAGGAAAGCTTCCTAGGACACTAATAAGGTTAAGGAAAGAAGGAAGACACTTGCTGAGACATGGCCTTCATGGCCAAAAAGCCTTTAGGAGCTAATCTCATCATACTGTTCCCTTGAATTATAATTCAGCAAGAGAGATCCCACCCAATTCTAGAAATATAAATGCAAATGGGCACCAAGAATTTGATGAAAGTCATTAAAGAAAGAAGTGGTACCTGCAGAAGAGAAAAAAAAAAAAAAAAGACAGATTGAAGTAATCACAAATGTAACTTTCTTTAGAGAAAACCAGCCAGTACATGCCTGGAAATCTAGGTTTTTGAAACAGCAATGAGCTTACTAAAATAAACCTCCCCTCACAAAAAGATTCATAATGAAGACCTGTTAATCTTAATATTTTCCTAGTTCACATAACTAGACATATTATTTATAGAAATTTAGACTGCCTGCAATGTATTTAAGAAAAATATGCTGTACAGTATAGGATTTAATTCTATGCTTATTATTTTGCTATAGAGCAATAAGAAGTAATTATTAGTAACTTGGCAGCTCCAAGGAACAAGATCTACTTTTTCAAAATTGTGCTCCATCTGTGTACAATGAATCGCACTCTGCTATCAAGTAAACCTAAGTAGAACAAATAAATAAATAAATAAATTCACTAACCCTTTGATTCTTTTAAAATTTTTTGAGACACATAATAAAATTTCATATTTATGAAGTACAACATGATGCTCACATATTACATTAAGTATATTATATATACTCATATATATTATACACGTATGTGCTATATACACACACACACACACACACACACACATACATCTATGAGGGGGAGGCGTATATAATGATCAAATCTATTGATTTATTTCTTCTTAGAGAGCCAGAGTGATCAGAGATAAGACTACCTGAAAAGAGAGTAAGAATGAAATGGGCGGAAAGATATCCAAAACCTCTGGATATGAGGCATTGCCTTTCATCTTTAGCAGCTATTCAACTTTGATGGCCTGGAACTTTCGGCTACCCTTTTGTGACAAACCAGACAAATCATGACATACACCTCACTGGAGGAACAAAATCAGAGAAGTGCCTGCTCTTATGTTCCACCCATTTATATTTTATACTCTACTTTCCCATTCCTGTCATAATGGAACAATGTCTAAGGGAGCTCAGAAAGGCTTCCTAGAAAAGGCAACATTTTAAAAAATATATTTTTAGTTGTCAATGGACCTTTATTTTATTTATTTATATGAGGTGCTGAGAATCAAACCCAGTGCCTTACACATGCTAGGCAAGTGCTCTACTACTGAGCCACAACCCCAGCCCTGAAAAGGCAACATTCTGAAGAATGAAAAGTTAGAGTAATTTGCCAGGTAGAATGGAAGAAAGTATACAAGGAAATAAGGAAAGGAATCCTGAGCTTTAGAGGAAATGACACATGGCAAAGCTTTAAAAAACTCTGAAGCCTACTCAACTAACTGCTGATAACTATTAGTAAATATGTGTCCTATCAAATAATCACACTTGCTGAGGGATCTTTATTATTTGGAATTGAAAACATGAAGTTGTTTTCAAAAGAACTTTTAAATGCCCAAATCACCCAAGTTTACATATTCCTTGTCATGTGGAAAATACCTTTCTACTCTAATAAACTAAAAGATTATTTTCAAGTACATAGAGCATAATATAACACTTTGCATCCACAAAAAGCAAAGGACTTTGCAAGATTCTCTTTGCTGAATCTGAGGTGGTAGGAAGTAATAAACATCACCCAACCTCACTGATAGAAGGAATGTACGTTTCACACACACAAAAAAATTTGTCCTGTCACTGCTGCACTACAGAAAAGCTAGAAGCTCGCCACAGCCGTTAGTAAACACACATGGATGTCTTCCAGGAATGGAGGTCCAAAATCTGATCACATCCTTGTAATTATCTAATTATCAAACCCAGCAGTGTTGACAAAGCAGAAGCCCACTCAACTACCACATGATTATTACTCAAAGCCAAACTATGTCTACCAAATCAGAATGACTTACAGGCATCAACTCAGGAGCCAAAGGAACACAATGATTTCCACCTCCCTTGCTTATACTTATACACACACACACACACCAGCCATAATCAGGCCTTGCTAACTTGTCACTGACTTTGGTGACCTCTCCCTTCAGCTTTATAAACTGGTTCAAAAATATCTTGGCCTGTTAAAGAAAATTCCCCATCTAGAGAATGCACTCGCCCTGCCCACATTTACTTGCTATTGTCATGACATCATTGCCTCAGATAAGCGTCGAGCTTTGATCATTTGAAAAATAAAGTGACAACACAACAATGTGAAGAAATACAATCATACACACTGATTCCCTGCAATTTGCTTGTCTCTTTGCAAGTCGCTAGGAAAATGGTTACACCCCTCAGGTTACTTACAGTCTCTTCAGCTCCAAGAAAACAGAAGAGATGAAACTGACAGCGCCTTCAATGCCATATTTAAAACTCCACATGTGTACAAAGGTGTAGGGAGTCAACTGGTATTTTTAAGCAAGGGATGGAGTGATTGGCCTGGGTTTTGGTTTTTGATTGCTTTTTACTTATCTCTAGGGGCAGTATATAAAAATGGGTTGAAATTCAAGGAAAGAGTGAGAAGCACAGAGATTAGTCAAGAGCCACTGAAGTGAGATAAAAAGGATCTTAACTAGGACAGTAGTAAAAATATAAGAATAGGGCCAAGATACTTTGAAAGTATCAAAAGCAGAGCACATAGAATAGGGAGTGAATCAGAGGCTCCCAGAGATTTCCGGCATGGCTAACTCAAGGACACTGAGATACCAAGAGAAAAGGCAGAAAAGATGGAGAAACAGAATTTTTGTTTTTTGTTTTCTTCCTTTTTGTTTTGTTTTTGGTACTGGGATTGAGGGGCTCTTTACCACTGAGCTACATCCCTAGACCTTTTCATTTAATTTTGAGACAGAGTCTCACTAAGTTCCCAAAGCTGGCCTTGAACTCAGAATCCTCCTGCCTTGGCCTCCGGAGTAGCTGAGATTATAGGTACACACCACAACACCCAGCAAAGAGTATGTTTTAATGAGGAAAAGATGGAGGAGCTTTGGTATTGAACATGATGAACCTGAAGTTGAGACAGTGTTCAGATAAAGATTTTCATTAATAAGTAGAAAATATGGGACTAGATCTCAAAAAAAAAAATGTCAAGATTGAAGATGAAGCTTTGGTGTTCTAAAAACATAGGCAGGCAAGTAAAACCATGGCAGCAGAATACTGTCATTTAACAGATAATAAGAGAAGAACCAGTAAATGATAATTTTTTAAACAAAGTGACAAGAAAGGTAGGAGGAGAATCAGGGCCAGGTCATGCCACATAAATCAATTACAAGATTTCTAGCTGGGCATGCTGGTACATGCCTGTAATCTCAGCAACTCCAGAGGCTGAGGCAGAAGTTTGAAGCCAGCCTAGGCAACTCAGTGGGACCCTCTCAAGATAAAAAATCATAAAAAATAAAAGGTATGGGGATGTGCCTTAGTGGTAGAGTAGAGGCTCCAGGTTTAAAACTCAGTACCACCAAAAAAAAAAAAAAAACAATTAAGGTTGGACAATATCACAACTTAAGATCTGCATATTTGAAATTTAAATGCATATTGTTCTATGGAATTTTGGACAAATGGAAAAATAAGAAAATTCGTAGCACAGACATTTCTTACTACAAAAGACTTCTGAGGCACCAAAACAGTATACATTTCCAACTTCTCATGCCATAAAGAGAAAAAAGACCCCAGGATACCAACCAGCAAGTTACATAAGCCTCTCCAGATATTGTGTTGGCTCTGCTATGTAAACAAAGTACTGTCATTCAAGGGGGAAGAGAAGGAAAGGAAAAGAGAGGAAATTCTGTAGAGGGTATATTATATTTAGTCCAAATCCAAACACAGGAGACCTTAATGAAACAGCTCTGTATGAGCAGTGCCTTGATACTTTCTTCCTATAAATATCAAAACTAAAACCAAATGTCAATTAAAACTTGAAGTAGTGCCCACGACTGCAAAAATATGATCACAATCTATAATTTCAATATTTTTCTTTTCTTGACAATTATTTGTTCCAAAATAATATTTCAGAATTATTTTCCTATGCCATTAATGTCAAGTATAAATGTTAAGGTCAAATATCCCTGGGATGGGGGAGAAGGTACTAAGAAAGCCAAAGAGGAATTTTCTCTACATGACAAATAGTCAACTGTATTATACAGAGTTTTAATATATAAATGTATATATCCATATAATTACAGGAGAAATAAATATCTAATAATGGACTGGAAACAATACAGACCCATTCTGTAGGGCTCTTAAATAACTAATGTTTTAGCCAGTTGTAGTGGCGCATGCCTGTAATCCCAGCACTTTGGGAGGCTGAGACCAGAGAACTGAGAGTTCAAAGCCAGCCTCAGCAATGGTGAGGCGCTAAACAACTCAGTGAAATCCTGTCTCTAAATCAAAACACAAAATAGGGCTGGGGATGGAGCTCAGTGGTCGAGTACCCCTGAGTTCACTCTCCGGTACCAAATTATTATTATCATTATTAAAACATTAATTATTATTATTATTATTGTTTTAATACTTCAAGACCATAGAATTCAGATTTCCAAAAGAAGATTTAGGCTATGCAAATTCCATTTCAATTACTTTTATTTTCACCTAGATCTATGATGGCATCAAGGCAGAACTATTTGTTATGAAAAACTCCCCCTTCTCAACCAGGACTTATGTAAATTTGAATACATGAGAGAAAGAGGTGTGTGAGGCATGATATACTACCTGTACAGAAATAACAGGTTTCTTGATTAATTTACCACATTGCCTACAGCAATATTTTAGAGTGAGAAAAATATCATCAAACATTTTTCACTTCCCTTATTCTGGATTCTGCTCCTAAGGCGTATAATAGTTCATAATTAGAGCTCTAACATAAAACGCACAAAACAGAATGACACATGTAGGAATGGGATTAAAAACCTCAAGTTAACAGAGCCAAGTAAAGCTCTGATTCCTTCACTTAACAAATTTGTGATAAAGTCCTCCGTTGTCCCTCGATCTATTAATATAGTACACAGATCAGTGTCATTGCCTAATAACTACTGGCTTCATGGTGAGTATGGGCTAAAAGAGTTAGACTACAATGTAACTCCACACACTGCCAATTTGTAACACAGAAATTTTGTTTATAACTGAGTTGTCTGAAGGGAGGGTATCCAGTTGGTTTGGAAAGCTACAATTGTTTAAATACAGACATACAGAAGCCCTGAAATTGAAATTCATCAAGATAGAGACAACTCAATCTAGTTTCAAATGCTGATAAGAATAATATCATTGCATAATTTCTTAATTTTCTTGTTTTATATAGACAACCTCCATACAAAAAATAGATACAGCTGAAAAGCTGTTTGTAATTTAACGTCTGTTTTCTGTATTTCATTTTCACTTCAATTTAGGAAGCAGTTGAACACTAGGGCATCAACCAACAGAAAGAACATTAGACTGACTTCAGAAGACAAACTCTAGCTTTTTCCCCGTTGCTAGATGACTATTTAACCTTCTCTGAGCAGCAACTGATACATGATGGGGAAAGAGAGAGGTGAAAAGGTGGGCAGGTTACAGGACCAGATAGTTTCTGTGATATTCTCAGCCCTAAAATTGTATGATTCTATTATCCTTAAGGTAAGAATTGGGAAAATATGACTCCTATTCTCATAAAGTTTACAATCTAAGTTTGAACTTAGGAAACAAAGACATACAGCTTATTAAACAGAGTATATTCATGGTTGCCAAATGGTTGGCATAGAAAGTGCCAGTCACTACTGATTTTATAAGAAGAAAAGACCAATCTCAGTCAAGTGGATTTTACCAAAGATTTGAGCCAAATCGTTAAGAAAAAGCAGAACTTCAATAAAGAAAATAAGGGAAATTATATTACTATCTTCCATAATGCACCATGAATATCACAAATTCACAAACTCAAAGAGCACTTTTTATACTATCTAGTCTTAATTTTTACTTCTAAAGATAACTCATCCTGCATGTAACTCTAATGCAGAATGAAACTCTTCCAGGGAGAGGTGGCTTTAAACTGAACAAGGGCAGCCTAATACATCCTTGAAATACTAATTACAATGCTCTTTCAAATGCTGAACAATAATCAGTGTGCCCAATTTGTTAAGGCTTTCTGTCCTTTCTTTATCATACTTTATAAATGAATACTTATTTGAATATGTCTCTTTAAACATGTAACACTGGATACTGAACATTAAAATTTTATTTTATTTTATTTTTAATATTTATTCTTCAGTTGTAGGCGGGCAGAATATCTTTATCTTTTATGTGGTGCTGAGGATCGAACCCAGTGCCTCACACATGATAGGCGAGCACGCTACCACTGTGCCATAACCCCAGCCCCTGAACATTAAAATTTTAATGCAAATCAGTCTTTAAACAGATAAGGAAGACTATTTTCCCCTTGATCGGAACACATATTCTTAATCTGGTTTAAAGAAAACATCTCCAAATTCAAATCCTTACCTTTTTAATATGCCAAGTAACCTTATTTTCCATGTCAAATAGTAATTACCTGATTTTTTCCCTCAATAGTTTCACTTTATTTCTGCCTATTACAAAAGTTAACAAAGAGGGCGGGGCAAGATGGCGGCTTAGATGGAGGCAGTAGTCAGTCTCGCCTAAACCAAAGATCAAAAATTGCGGTAATACCATCTCCCAGCCAGCTTTTAGGCATCACCGTACAGCTACCCCCACAGGAAATTTCACTTGCACATGTAAGCAGGGCCACCAGACAGCAGCCATTGCCACAGCGTGACTCCATCAGCAGTGGCAGAGAGCGGCTGTAGGCGGCTCGGAGCCCCAGCTCAGGGCTCGCCTCGGGCAGGGACAGCTTCTACACGAGATACCTGGCTCCAGCGCCCACCCAACCACACAGGGTCCACAGCAGTGGCTCTCGTGGACCCACGGCCCCAGCCGCCAGCCACTGGAGAGCGCAAATTCAGAGTAGGAGATGCTCCAGAGACGACAGCAGAGACAGCTCAGCCCAAAGGAGGCCTGGGCCCGCCCCAGTTCCACTCCAGAGTTCCTGAGGACCGGCAAAAGCAGCAGAGGGCCCAGATCTACTCAAAGGAACTTCCACGGGGGTCCAGACAACAGGAGATCAGGGACTGCTACCCCGAGCCTCTGGAGAGCACTGTCTATGGGGGGAATTGGACAGCAATTCAGTACAAACTTTGGCGTATGTCTTCGCCAGCGGCCCAGAGTTTCACCCCATTGTGAAACCCACACGCAAGACACCAGCAGAGAAAGGCCAGCAAGCAACGAACAACGTCACCTTCTGGAGGTGAAAGAAACGATACCTGTTTATTCACATTGAGACTCTTTTTTTTTCTAATTTTTTTCTTTTACTTTCTTCTATTCTTACTTTTTATTTTATCCTTTTTTTTTCTCCTAATATTGCTATTGTTTAATCTTTTTGTTTTATTTCTCTGCTCTTTCCTTTCTCTTTCCTTCCCTCTTTTCTCTCTCACTCTTTTCCTACCTTCTAATCCCCAACAGCTGTGAAACGAAATATTTGTTTTACAGTGGGATATAGTAGATTGGGATTTCTGAATCGAATACTGGAGTGGTACTAGACAGTCCTGTATCTCACAATTATTTTTCTTGCTATCATCTCTCCTCACTGTACCCTTCTTTTCTTCCTCCCTATTGGTCTTCCCCAACTCTCTGTCACTCTTTCTAGTAATACACAACTTCTCTTGGATTCGTTTTTCATGCTTTCTAAGATCTAATAACCATATCCTAACTTCCTACTACCCCGATGCTCTATCCTACACCCCACCCTCCACTGTCCCTAGCCCACCAGTAGGAACTATAGACCCTTGTGCAAACTTATTGGCTACATAGTAGATTGTAAAAGAACTCATAATTGTTGTATATTGTGACTAATCTGTAAATATATTTGGGAGCTGTTAGGAGCAACTTCGTTTGAAACTATATATTGCTTGTATTGTGATCAACCAATATTGGCCCCCTCTTTAAAACATTGGTATTGAAACCCTGCATGGAAACTATACACATATAGGAGTAAAAACTGTAACAACTTGGATCAACAGAGCTAGAAGGAAAGACACACAAACATCATGAAAAAACAAGGGAAGAAAATGACTCAAACAAACCAAGATTCTTCAATATTAGAATCCATGGTCAGTTCAGCAGAAGTAATGACAGAACATGAATTCAGGATGTACATAATCAAAATGTTC
>PVHX01002131.1:0-63788 GCA_004024805.1 Geosciurus inauris | reverse complement strand
TGAATGATATAAGAGAGTAAGCCCAGTCAGCAAAAGATCATTTCAATAAAGAGATACACAGGCAAACACAGGAAGTAAAAGATCACTTCAATAAAGAGATGCATAGGCAAATACAGGAAGTAAAAGGTCACTTCAATAAGGAGATAGAGATTCTGAAAAGGAACCAAACAGAAATCCATGAAATGAAAGAAACAATAAACCTAATCAAAAACTCAATAGAGAGCATCACCAACAGATTAGACCATTTGGAAGACAGAACCTCAGACAATGAAGATAAAATATTTAACCTTGAGAATAGAGTTGACCACACAGTGACGATGGTAAGAAACCATGAACAAAACATCCAAGATCTTTGGGATCACATCAAAAGACCAAACTTAAGAATTTTGGGGATAGAGGAAGGCATAGAATTCCAAACCAAAAGAATGAACAACCTAGTCAATGAAATAGTATCAGAAAACTTTCAAAATATGAAGAATGAATTGGATAATCAAATTCAAGAGGCATACAGGACACCAAATGTTCAAAATCACAACAGACCTACACCAAGGCACATCATAATGAAAATGCCTAACATTCAGATCAAGGAGAGAATCTTAAAAGCCACAAGAGAAAGGAATCAGATTACATACAGGGGAAAGCCAATTAGGATCACTGCAGACTTCTCAACCCAGACCCTGAGAGCAAGAAGATCATGGCAAAGCATATACCAAGTGCTAAAAGACAGCGGATGCCAACCAAGAATCTTATACCCAGCAAAACTAAGTTTTAGGTTTGATGATGAAATAAAAACCTTCCAAGATAAACAAAAATTAAAAGAATTCATAGCAAGAAAGCCAGCACTACAGAACATACTTGGTAAAATATTCCATGAGGAGGAAATGATAAACAACAATGAAATCCTGCAGAGGGAGGAGCTACACTAAAGGCCAATCAAAAGAGAAATCAAGTCAAGTTAAAAACTAAGAATAAACCAAAATGTCTGGAAATACAAACCATGTCTCCATAGTAACATTGAATGTCAATGGACTAACCTCAGCAATTAAGAGACACAGACTGGCAGATTGGATTTTTAAAAAAGACCCAACAATATGCTGCCTCCAAGAGACTCATCTCATGGAAAGAGATTCTCACAGATTGAAGGTGAAAGGTTGGAAAAAAAATTATCACTCACATGGACTGCGTAAACAAGCAGGAGTTTCCATCCTCGTCTCAAAGTAGACTTCAAACCAAAATTAGTGAAAAAGGATAAAGAAGGTCATTTCATACTGCTTAAGGGAATCATACATCAACAAGACATAACAATCTTAAATATCTATGCCCCAAACAATGGGGCAGCCATGTTCGTCAAACAAACCCTTCTCAAATTCAAGAACCAAATAGATCTCAACACAATAGTATTGGGTGACTTTAACACAACTCTCTCACCACTGGACAGATCTTCCAAACAAAAACTAAACAAGGAATCTACAATACTTAATAGAACAATCGATGATCTAGACTTAACAGATATATATAGAATATTCCATCCTTCAACAAGCAAATACACGTTTTTCTCAGCAGCGCATGGTTCCTTCTCCAAAATAGATCATATGCTATGCCACAAAGCAAGTCTTAGTAAATACAAAAAAATAGATATACTACCCTGCATTCTATCTGACCATAATGGACTGAAACTAGAAATTAATGACAGCTTTAAAAAAAAAGAAGCCACTATAACACCTGGAGACTCAATAATTTGCTACTGAACAATGCATGGGTAACTGAAGACATCAGGGAAGAGATTAAAAATTTCTTGGAGGTAAATGAGAACTCTGATACAACATATCAAAATCTCTGGGACACTATAAAGGCACTGCTAAGAGGAAAGTTCATTGCATTAAGCTCATATATTCAAAGAGCTAAAAATCAGCAAATCAATGAGTTGACGCTACAACTCAAAGCCCTAGAAAAAGAAGAACAAAGCAACACCAAAAGAAGTAGAATACAGGAAATGATTAGAATTAGAGCTGAAATCAATGAAACTGAAACTCAAGAAACAATCCAAAATATTGATAAAACAAAAAGCTTCAAAAAAATAAATAAAATCGACAAACCCTTAGCCACCCTAACAAAAAGGAGAGAGAAAACCCAAATTACCAAAATTTGTGATGAAAAAGGAACATCACGACAGACCCTGCTCAAATACAGAGGATAATCAGAAACTATTTTGAACACTTATATTCCAGTAAAATAGAAAACCCTGAAGACACCAACAAATTCCTAGACACATATGACCTACCCAAACTGAACCAGGAGGTCATTCATGACTTAAACAGATCAATTACATGCAAGGAAATAGAAGAGGCCATCAAGAGCCTTTCAACCAAGAAAAGCCTTGGACCAGATGGATTCTCAGCCGAGTTCTACAAGACCTACAAAGAAGAACTAACTCCAATACTCCTCAAATTATTCCACGAATAGAAAGAGAAAGAACCCTTCCAAACTCATTCTATGAGGCTAGTATCACCTTGATTCCAAAACCAGACAGAGACACATCAAAAAAGGAAAATTTCAGACCAATATCCCTGATGAATATGGATACAAATATTCTCAATAAAATTTTGGCAAATCACATACAAAAGCACATTAAAAAAATAGTATACCATGACCAAGTGGGGTTCATTCCAGGGATGCAAGGTTGGTTCAACATACGGAAATCAATACATGTAATCCATCACATCAATAGACTTAAAGATAAGAATCACATGATTCTATCAATTGACGCAGAGAAAGCATTCGACAAAATACAGCACCCTTTCATGTTCAAAACACTGGAGAAACTAGGGATAGTAGGAACATACCTCAACATGGTTAAAGCAATATATGCTAAGCCCAAGGCCAACATCATCCTAAATGGAGAAAAACTGGAAGCATTCCCTCTAAAAACGGGAACAAGACAGGATGCCCTCTCTTACTACTCCTATTCAATATAGTCCTTGAAAATCTAGCCAGAGCAATCAGACAGACGAAGGAAATTAAAGGGACACGAATAGGAAAAGAAGAACTCAAACTATCATCATTTGCAGACGACATGCTTCTATACTTAGAGGATCCAAAAAGTTCCACCACAAAACTTCTAGAACTAATAAATAAATTCAGCAAAGTTGCAGGATATAAAATAAATGTCCATAAATCAAATGCATTTCTATATATCACCAATGAGTCCTCTGAAAGAGAATTCAGAAAAACTACTCCATTCTCAATAGCCTCCAAAAAAATAAAATACTTGGGAATCAATCTAACAAGAGTGGTGAAAGACCTCTACAGCGAAAATTACAAGACACTAAAGAAAGAAATTGAAGAACATCTTAGAAGATGGAAAGACCTCCCATGTTCCTGGATAGGCAGAATCAATATTATTAAAATGGCCATACTACCCAAAGCAATATACAGATTCAATGTAATCCCAATTAAAATCCCAGAGTCCTTTCTTATAGAAACAGAAAAGGCAATCATGAAATTCATTTGGAAAAATAAGAGACCCAGAATAGCCAAAGCTATCTTGAGTGAGGCAGGAGAGTGAAGCAGGAGGCATCACAATACCAGACCTTAAACTTTACTACAAAGCAATAGTAACAAAAACGGCATAGTACTGGCACCAAAATAGACATGTAGATCAATGGTACAGAATAGAAGACACAGAGAGAAACCTCTCAGAAGAAGATATACAATTAATAAATATAAATATGAAGAAATGTTCATCATCTCTAGCCATTAGAGAAATGCAAATCAAAACTACGCTCAGATTTTATCTCACACCAGTCAGAATGGCAGCTATCCAAAATACCAGCAACAATAAGTGCTGGCGAGGATGTGGAGAAAAAGGTACACTCAAACATTGTGGTGGGACTGCAAATTGGTGCAACCAATCTGGAAAGCAGTTTGGAGATTTCTTTAAAAACTTGGAATGGAACTACCATTTGATCCAGCTGTCCCACTCCTTGGCCTATACCCTAAAGATTTAAAAACAGCACACTACAATAAAGCAGTCACCTCAATGTTTGTAGCAGCACAATTCACAATTGCAAAACTATAGAAGCAACCCAGATGCCCTTCAATAGATGAATGGATAAACAAACTGTGGTACATATACACAATGGAATATTATTCAGCAATAAAAGAGAATAAAATTATGGCATTTGCAGGCAAATGGATGGAATTGGAGAACATTAAGCTTAGTGAAGTAAGCCAATCCCAAAAAACCAAATGCCGAATGTTCTCTCTGATTAGTGGATGAGGATACATAAGGGGGGTGGAAATGGGGAACATAGGAGAAATGGAGGAACTCTGGATGTGGCAGGGGGGAGGTGGGAGGAAGGAAAGGGTAATGGGTATAGTAATGATGGTTGATCGATATTGTCATCGCTTCCTTTGGTGCATATTTGAAGACAGAAATGGTGTGACTCTATCTGGTTTGCAACCAGAGAAATGGAAAAATTGAGCTCTGTATATGTACTATGACTTGAAACGTATTTAAATAAAATAATTAAATTTTTAAAAAAAGAAAGAAAACATGAAAAAAAAGTTAACAGAGCAGCTTATCACAATTTTTATCCCTATTAACATAATACCTCTGCAACATATTTACTTTTTTATCCTACAAAAGATCCTTCTCATTTTTAACAGAAATTAACAAGTCACAATGTAAAGTCTCTGGGCAATAACTCATAATCTAAGAAAAAATTCTGAAGAATCAAACAAAAACTTTGAACCTGAGTTACACAAACTATTTCTAATAGAAAACTACATCTATAGGCTTCACTTTGAGGGAAAATAATAAAAGTTAACATGTTCAGCTTAAAATAAAAGTAAGAATATAATTCTAAGTACACAGAACATTAATAAAGTAAATGTTTTTTCTATTTGACAATTTTCTTTTTCCCTTTAGTAAAATGACGGCATCTCTTCTATATTATTATTGACTTGAAACATTATTGAAGTTATTGAATTAAAACATGCTGAAGTAAAAATAAACTCAAAAAACCAAGTGCTTATAAATGTGATTTGCAATATAAAACTATACAACTAATGGCTTGTTAAAAGGTAAAAGTACTAGCTATATCTTTTGTTAATTAAATAATTTCCCGACAGCATATTCTATTTTCTAATGTGTGCAATACATCTTCTGCCTTATAAAGAATAATTCAGAGATTGGTAAATGATGGCCCATGGGTCAAATCTGGACCATCATCTGCTTTTGTATAACTTACAAGTTAAAAATATTTTCTTACATTTTTAAATAGTAGGAGGAACATTTTTAAAAAGAATATTAGGCAGTAATATGAAAATCAATGTTCAGTATCTTAAACAAAGCTTCATTGGTACAGGGCCATGCCCTTTGTGGTAGGGATTTTCTCAGAACAAAGGAAAGATAACACTAACATGGCACCATCAGTTTCAACGTGCACATTCCACCATCCTGTGAATGCCCAATCAGACTGTGTATTACCTTATATGGAAGACAAGGAGCTAGCATGAAGAGAGGGACTAGCAAGAGGTGTATAAGGCAATACCTCCTGCTCTGGGTGCTCAGCCTTTGGATACAAACCAACTGAGCCAATGCTGGCACGGATAAACATGGCTTCCTGCTGGAGCCCCCCATGTCCTGTCTCTCTCTGAGAGAATCCTGCAACACCTTCACTAACTGATTCCTCCTGGGCTCCTTTAGGCTACAATGGCAGAGTTGAGAAGCTGAACGTAAGTATGTGAAGAAATGTATATGTTAACGAGCTCAATTTAGCCACTCCATAAGGTTTATATATCTCACATCATCATGCTGTACATGATAAAATACAGAGTATTTTTACTTGTCAACTTTAAATAATTCATTTTTTAAAAAAAAGAACTACCATAGAGACCACAAGTTGAGCTCCCATTACACACTGCAGATATAACCTACTTTTGTCTCTTGGCCTGCAAAGTCTAAATATTTATTATATCAACTTTACAGAAAAAGTTTCCAAACCCTGAAATAAGTAATATGATCACCACTGCAGATGAGCTGAACATAACTATAGTCTCTACTATCTATCAACTATCTTACCAAACTTCATGTATTTTATCATCATATTAAAGATGCCTTTTTGCCTATCTTCTATACTTAGTGTATATGATTTTTAACAATATTTATCTAAGTATTCTCCACGAAACAGAAAAGGATGCAATTTTTATGTGTTCCTCTTTCAGTGAACAATTAAACACCTACTTCATACCATGAAGGCTGCTACGGATTCAAAATAAATAAAATCCAGTTCCTGACTCCAAGTCACCTTCTCGTAGGGCGTGATTACCCCAGAAACAATTTTTGCCCCTAAAGAAAAAGCCAAAACAATGAAGGTAACCTCTGCCATTTCACAATGACATGTTGTCATTTTTAAAATATTACCTTTATCTGAATTAATGGCAAGTTATAAACTCAAACAGATGAGGCAACAAGGCTTGGCAAACATGTTTATCCATCAATACTTTTAATCAAAGCATTAGCCCATACATAAGCAATTAACCTTGACTAACACAAGTATAGATAAAAATGCTGACAAAGAACTTACTAATTATCCTTCCCAACTTCTGAAGTTATCTGGCATCTGGTCTTTAACTAAGATAAACATACACCAACTTATCATAGGTTATTTACACATAAATGAAGAGAAATATTAATCAAATGGCTGAAAATGAAAAACATGATGAGTAAATATCATCATTAAAATTCCAACAATAACTTTTCTTTTTTTGAAAACCCAAGTCCTACAAATATCACTTTACTTGAAGGTTGAAGATCATTTTTGAGAATAATTGTCTTTGAATCTATTTAGGGACTCAATCTGCTGTAATAAAGAAAAAACATATAAATCATAAGTGCATCACCAGTTCATAATGAGAATGCCAGAATCTGTGTACAGTTAAGTATCTTGGCTGTTTGCCTGCTTTACTTAAAACGAGCAGAGAAGTATAATCCCAATAACTAAGTCTTCTAGCAGCTGTTCTGAGCAAACGAGAGAGATGCTTCATCTAGTAGTTACCACAAAAACGTATAGATAACATGCACCCCGGTGACTGGAGGTTAGCAATCCCGGTGTGTCTGCTCGCTCTCAATATTAAATATTTAATGGCATATTTTTCCTTAATGGAACCCAGGCACATCTGATCAGTCACTGGGATCATTTAGTAATGCAGTCAAAGTTATCATACTGCCATTTCACATCAACTTTGTAATTAGATAATCCATCACTTTACTAATTCAAAAGATTGCTTTCTTTACTACTTTACAGCATGCTTCAGTAGCGAAACCCAACTGAGCTCATCAGCAAAAAGGCTCTAAAATTTGGTCCTCCATGAACTTGAAACCCTCAAGTGACAAACACACACACTCCTGACCTTTCAGAACAACAACAGAGGTAATATTCTGCCCGCAAATTAGACTATCTGCAATAATGAAGTAATAGGGCACAAGCATATTTAGAATGAAATGGTCAGTGGAACTAAAACTTGAAGATTAAAAGCTGAATATAGCATGACCGACTTCTTTCTTGCTGTTTAGTGAGGTGCTCTGGTCACCAAAGAAGACAAAGAACATCAAAAGGTGGTTATTTAGGAATTTTCCCCCCTGCTAATTTATATACTTCACAAAAATTATGAGTTTATGGCAGAATATCACATAAATAATTTATTAACATTCTTGGTCTTAGAGGTACATGCATGCAAGCCAAATTAAAGTATGTAATTTTGAATATAATATCATCATTGTTTTCTTTGGCCTTATTTCTAACATCTCTCAAAAAACATTAAATCACTATTTCTTCTCATATTATAAATTAGGAAGATTCTTGGTTTAATGCTTTTCCCACGGCTTCTCCAATAAATACATATTCTCTCCCAAAGAAAAATAATTTACTCAGCATGAAACAGTTTATCACAATACAAAAACACCTTCTAATATACCCTTTCAAATCTATATAACCAAACTATATATTACAAAACCAGCTTAGCTAATAGCACTAAAAATTACATTTTAGAAAGGCAAGCTCTGGAGGTCACATATGCACCCTAAAGAATAAAAATAGCATGTTACTAAGAGAATTATTATTTCATTTGAAAGAAAAAGGGAGGGAACATCTTCTCAAACAGATGTGGAATTTATAATCAAAAAATTCTGTGGCAGTTGCACAACACTGTAAAATTAAACAGTACTCTGCAGAGCTCTAGTAATGCTAACAATGACATATGTTTTGTGGTCAAGAAAGTCACTTTTATTCTTATTGCTTCCAACTTAATGTCTGTTTTTGAAACGTTCTATGCAACCAGTCCATTTTCTATTTTCTTGATCAGATCTTACCACATTTCTAATCAGTCTGTAAAATACATTTTTATAAAAGAAAGTTGTAAGTCCAGAAAAAAAGCAGATGTTTTTGTAGAACACTGTAAAATAATCCCTAAAAGTTCTTTTCCTGTATGTAGAAAATAATCTCAAAACCAGTTTACTGAAATTAAGTTTGGCCTATTAATAAGCATCACCAATAATTATGAATGTACATTTTGAGGAATGGAATAGGAAAAATACTACACATTTTTTTTCATTTCAGCAAATTAGGACAACTGAAACAATCTTAAAATTTAATTTCACCCTCTTAAGATGCATGTGTAAGAAAGATTTCATTCATTATAGGAAGCCAACTTTAACATTTTCTACATGAAATCCCACAAAACTACTCTGAAATCACAGAGCTACATGAATGCAGGCAATAATGAATTTCTGACCACAACAGCTATAGGCTGAAACCAAAACAGCTTACTAGGGGAAAGATGCTATTAACTGTTTGCAAAATTTCTTCTCATCCAGACAAGTAATTCTTAGTATCTCAACAGACACTAGCACTGGGCACAATTGTGAGCAACCATCTGAAACTCTGGTTTACAATCAGCTGCAGACTGTGCTCTGCTAGACAAGAGCACAGGGAGACATAAAAGACTAGTGTTTTATTTTCAATGCCAATAAAGTGGGGAGGTTGGGCAGTGGTAGTAGAAATTAATAATATGTGTCAGATACTCAGCTAAGCACCTTACAGTTAATCCTCACCCTTATCTGTGAATTAGATATTATTATTATTTTCATTTAGAGATAAGCCCATTGAGATTGAGAGAATTTCACTTTCTTATATGTAAAAGGCCACGGCACCATTACACTACTGGGCTCCCATTTCAGTCTGCCCTATCACTAACTGCAATTTTCAAGCCTTAAAGTTAATATTTATGATTAGCAGAACAAAAAATTTCTATATCTATAATAAATGTTTAGTACCCAATCAGTAGATCAAATCATGTCGGTTGTCATTCCAAAATAAATCCATTTCATAACCAGATTATGTTTGAAAACAGAAGTGGAAGGAACAAAAGTACAGAGTGGGAAGGAGGAGGCACTTGTAGGAATGAAGACATACATTTTCTCTAAACAAATGCAAAAAGAGCTGGCAGAGATGAACTTGGCCTTTATTTTTCATGAGTATATAAATAACCGTGTCTCACTAAAAACACCTCCAGTGCACATCCCACACTTTGGACACCTTTGTTGCTGTCAGTGGCATTTACCACCTTTCATTCCTCACACTACTACTATTATTTCCATTCAACTACACACTGCCAAGGAATACAACGTAAGTTTAAAAAGAGAGAGAGGAATAGAAAGAAGGAAATCCCTATTATACAAATAAAGCACGAAGTAAATCTCTTCAGCCTCTCCATCTATCTACCAGATCACCACTCTGTAGCTCCTCATCTATAGAAATTCTGCAGGCACCACTACCCACCCCAATTTCCTATTACCATCTAACACAAAATATTTTAAACAGCAAGCTTTCATTACAACTCTTACTGGAATTATTAAATGTAAATGAAACCTGTATTCCACAGGTGACATTTCCTTTCCCTCAACTTGGGGAGGAACCCTCAGCACCACCTCATTACCCACCAGCATTTCTATACCACTGTATGTAATTGATTCTCAACATCATCCTCTCTTCTGGAATTCATGTCAATATCTACTTCCAATGTGGAGTCCTCCCTGATCACCACTAGAAAGACGTCTCCCTCCTACCTCTTGTTACTTAACTTTTCCAACCAAGCAATGAATTCATAGTAAAATCCTACAATCTAAAACCCAACTGTGGTTCATGTGTGTGTTTATATGGGGGTGGGGAGAGTCTAAAGACTTAGCAATAAGAAATGAGCAAAATGGGGGCTGGGATTGTGGCTCAGTGGTAGAGCACATGCCTCGCATGCGTGAGGCACTGAGTTCGATCCTCAGCACCACATAAAAATAAATAAAAGATACTGTGTCCATCTACAACTAAAAAAAATATTTAAAAAAAAAGAAGTGAGCAAAATGGAGGAACATGTGAGAATGATGACATAGTAAGGTCTTTGGAGTAATGGCAGAAAAGTTTTACAGGTGAAATCAAGACTAAAGCACAATGAGCTGAGAACCTTATCCAACAGAAGAGACACATTGTTTTTCCACCAGAAACTCAAGAGTGTTTGTAAATTCCTTACCTTCCAGGCATGAATCACAAAGTCTTCATTAGAAAAGGCATCAGCTCAGACAAGAATAAAACATATTTTCAGGATTAAGAATTTTCATCCTCTGCTGACCCCCTTCCTTTCAGGTCAAGTACAAGTTTGATAAAGATATAAATATCCTCAAATAAGACTTTTGGGAGGCTGAGGTTTTTATTTATCTTCTTAGATAGTTTCCAGATTTAAAATTAACTACCTACTCCCATAATCCTTACCAAGAGTGCTTGGTATATATACCTCCAGTGTTAAAAAAAATAAAAATAAAAAATTTTAAAAGTCCACTGATTTATTTAGTGAATTCACTAGAATATTTCTCAGGAGAATAAGAAGTTTGAAAACAAAAGACTGCCAGGTAAATGGGGCACCATTTATAATCCCAACAGTTTGGGAAGCTGAGGCTGGAAGATCACAAGTTCAAAGCCAGCTCAGCAACTTAGTGAGTTCCTAAAGCAATTTAGCAAGACTCTGTCTCTAAATAAAATATAAAAAAAGGCTAAGGATATGGCTCACTGGTTAAGTACCACTGGGTTCAATCCTTGGTCATCAAAAGAAAAGCAAAACAAAAGACTAATTAATTGTAATGAGTGGTGGAAAATTTTTTAAAAAAGGAAAAGAATATCTATGTAAAATCTAGTAAAAAAAAAAAAAACAGATGTAACACAAGTTTGAATATATCCATAATCAAAAACAAAAAATAATTAGGATAGAAACAAATTTGGAAAAGCTCTTAGAATTCCATATGCCTCACTGACGATGACATGGGCCAAAACAAAAACTTAGTATTTCCAATACCTGCACTGAACTTTAGTGAATATACAGGAGAGGGACCAAAAGCAAAATAGAAAACAGGATCTTGTTTATTGAGGCCACGTAAAGCCAACCTTCTTCACAGTGTAAATTCAAAAGTAAGTTCCTTAGGCTGAAGAAGACAGGGCCACATGGAACTATCCTGAACTGACACTTTTTGCACAGCCACTGCAGCGAGTACGCTCTGACATGACCATTTCTTTTCTTCAATTAATTCTATGACAGTAAAATGGGAACAGGCAGGAGACGGATACAACATTCTCTCTCTGGTGCCTTCCACATACCTGGAGAATGGTTGAAGTAATGTGCATCCCTACACACTTGCAACATTGTGAGCTCAGCTGCTTATCACTAAGATTTACAGGATACCCATTAGCTTGACTTAACATCATTTTATCCTCAAGAAGCAGGGAGCAAAAGGGAGGAAGGAGAAAAAGGAGGAGGAAGAGTGCAATCTCTTTTAAAGACAAATTTATGAGCTGAAAAATAATTATAAGTGACAAAACATCAACAAAACTTTTACAGAGAACTACAGGAGCCATAGGTTAATGTTGCTTTCCTCTACTAAACTATATTTTAAGGCAGAAATGATACATCTGAGTCCAATTACTCTCCAAAATCTCAAAGCTGTATATGTTCTGCTTTTGTAGCAAAAACAAATACAAGTATGTGGGGAAGAAGGTAGCATATTAAAACTTGATCAAAAAAAAATTACCTACTTCACCATAATGACAGAACTTTCCCCCTATACAACATGGAGAAAATTTAATTCTAGGAGAAAAAGATTAAAATTGTTTAACACTAGGCATGGCGGTACACCTCTGTAATCTCAGCAACCCAGGTGGCTGAGGCAGGAGGATTCCAAGTTCCAGGCCAGCCTTGGCAACTTAGCAAGACTAACTCAAAATAAAAAATAAAATGGGCTGAAAATGTAGCTCAGTTGTATAGCCCACCTGGGTTCAATCCCCAGTACCACCAAAAAATAAAAATTAAAAAAAAATAGTTTTAACAATTAACAAGAGAAATGAGACAGCAATCCACATTTTACCTTTAGTAAATGTATATTTACATTTATAAAATATTTTTAAGGTATTTTTCATGATTATTAAATTATACTCAAATTTGTAATTTGCCCTTAAACTTTTTCCAACAACAGAAATAATGTCACTGAATGACTACAAACTCAATCTATGAACACAGTAACAATCACCACGTGGTATATTTTGGTCTTTCAGTAGGTGTTTTTTTATAGTGTTTAATAGCCAAAACGCAAATTTTCAGAGCCATGTAAAATGAGCATGAGAAACTGCTCAGATGCATTATAAGTAACCACTACACTGTGAAATCAACCGTAAATTATAGACAAACCAGAACATAATGCTAAAATATTATCCGAAAATCCTAAAAACATACTTTGAAGAACAAAAATACATTTGGGAAAAACTAGAATAAATATCTAGTAACAAAAGTAATCACATTTAAATTCTTACCAAAAAAAACCCATACATTAAACTACTTATGGAAAAAATATGCCATTGAATATATGCTTAAAAACTGCCCAAAAAATTAGCAAAATCAGCTTCAAATGTAAGATTTTACTTTTTATTAAAACGTGATCAATATTAACACAAACCTAAAAACAGAATATGAGAAAACAAAGACAGCAGATCCACAGCAGTGAGGAGAGTATATGTGCTACATCATCCCCATCCCAAGGTAGATATCAAGAATTATTCACTGCACCAATTGTGGTGACGAATGCCTGTAATCCCAGCTACTTGCGAGGCTGAGGCAGGAGGATCACAAGTTTAAGACTAGTCTTGCAACTTAGTGAGACCCCGTCTCAAAATAAAAATAGAAAGGACTGGGGATATAGCTCAATGGTAAAGTACCTCCGGGTTCAGTTCCCACACCACACACACAGAAAAAGAAAACAATCATCATACTCTTCCTCACAGGGCCAAGTCAAACTTTCAGAATCATTCTGAAAGAGAACACTTCAGGTAATTACTACCGACAGCCCACAGAGAAAATACTACATAAAACCTCCCTAAACTAAGATTTTAGTGATCTAAAACACTTTAACAGAATTTTAGAGAATTATTTTAAAATCAGAAATGGTTATGCTTTCATATTATTCAAAATTCACATAATCAGAAATGGATTCTAATGCATTCTTCATTTCAAAGGTTCGATTCTTCATTTTCAGGTTCGATGTTGAAACATCACAAAACTCAATGAATACAATAGTAAACTTTAACCCTTTAGTAACAAACAGCGGGATATGCTGTTTCTTTTGAGGAAAAAAAGCACACTCTTCCTACTAACAGTATACGTTAAGAGTTGACAATGAACATACTCAGGCCAATATAAGAATACTGGTAAATCAGAAAAGCAATTCCTTATTCAGTACATATAATACATTTAGGGGGACTCATATAAGGCCTTAAGGGTGTTGTATTTCCCATCAAGTTTCTACATTTTGTTATAACCAACAACATAATAAGAAGGAAGGGAAGGAAGGGAAGAAAGAAGAAAACAGAACAGAAAAGAAAAGAGAAAAAGAGAACAGAAGAGAAGCGAAGGGAAGCGAAGCCTGAAAATATAATGTCAAAAAAAAAAAAAGCAAAGGACTGATCCATGGCATTAGTGAAGAGATGAAACTTAATACTTACTTTCGCAAAAGCCTCAAAAACGTCAAAGGAAGATGGCAGCTGAGAAGCATCCTGTATTTCTTCTCTCATAAAATGCTGAAATGTCATTGTAAGTTGTCTCAGGCCCTCTTTCTTATCTTCAGTGAGTTTGCTAATATCTTTAACAAAAAAATAAACAGCAGAATCACAAAGTAAACTTAATGGATAATTTCAGGTATTCAATGCTGGCTGCTAAACCACATATTTCCTGCCTTACATTCTATTCTGACATCTTTTTATTTTTTGACAACCACAAATCATAATACATATGTAATCAATTAATTTCTACTGAACTTTATCTACAATATAAGATCAAATACCTATTAGAAACATAATAAATGCATATACAAATGAAAAAGATTTAAAACCAAAATCAGTAAGGTTATACATTACCAGATTTTCTACATCATCATACACAAACCATCATAAATCTTTATTAAGTTAGTAAATTTAAACAGATTTGTCCATGAAAAATTTACAACTAGGTCATGACAAACTGATAAACATTATGATCTGAAAGGCAAGAAGTTCAAAAAGGAGAATAAATTCAGACAAAGTTCAAATAAATGAAATTTGTTATACATAATATTCATCATGAAAACATGTATCAAACAAAGAAATCTCAATTTAATTTTCAGATTGAACACACAAACATAGAACTACTTTAACACAAACAAAAAGAGATAATTGTGTTTCTCTTTCGGTTTGAGCTGAAGAGAGACTCCACCTAAAATTTAAAAAATGTTAAAACTGATAAAACAGATTTGGTAAAGCTACAGAATACCAAAAATCAACATATAAAAATCAGTAAAACTTTTATATACACCAATAACAGAATTGCTGAAAAAGAAAATCAAGAGAGCAACCAAATTTACAATAGCTACACCAAAAATAAAATAGCCAGGATGAAATCCAACCAAGGAAATGAAAGACTTCTACAGTGAAAATTATAAGACAAATAAAAGCAACTGAAGGGGACACAAAATTGGAAAAGACTTTCAATGTTCATGAATTGAAAGAATGAATACTGTTAAAATGTCCAAACTACCCAAAGCGATCTATAGATTCAATGTAATCCCTATCAAAATAACAATGAGATTCTTCACAGAAATAAAAAAAAATAATCACAAAATTCACATGGAACCATGAAAAAACTAAATTGCCAAAGAAATTCTGAGAAAAAAGAAAAAAGCTGGAAGCATCACAATATCTGACTTCAAAACATACTACAAAGCTAAAGTAACCACAGACCCAGAGACCAATCAGAAGAAAGAACTAAGAAATTAATCTACATATATACAATCAACTGATTTTCAACAAAGGTGACAACACACAGTGGAAAAAAGCAGTCTCTTTAATAGACAGTGCTGGGAAAACTGGAAATACCATGTGCAGAAGAATGAAACTATACCCAAACCTCTCACCATATACAAAAAATCAACTCAAAATACATCAAGACTTAAATCTAAGACCCAAAACTACTAGGAAAAAAAAAGAAAAGCTTCAGGATATTGATCTGGGCAAAGATTTTTTGGTTAGGACCCCCAAAAGCATACGCAACAAAAGCAAAAATCAGCAAATAGGATCACCAACAACCTAAAAGGCTGCTGCACAAAGGAACAATCAATGCAGGGGAGAGACAACCTACAGAACAGGAGAAAATATGTGTGAAGTATTCATCTCACAGGGGATTAACATCCACCATATTTTAAAAAACTCAAAACCAACACCTTAAAAAAAAAGAAAAGAAAAGAAATAACACTACAATGATCTGGTTTAAAAATGGGCACAGAATCTGAATAGGAATTTCTCAGAAGACCTGCAAGTGGCCAACAAGTATATGAAAAAAAGTTCAACGTCACTACACATCAGGAAAATACAAATCAAAGCACAATGAGAGCCATACACAGTGGCACATGCCTACATTCCCAAAGAATTGGGAAACTGAGGCCACAGGATCCCAAGTTTGAGGCCAGCCTCACCAACTTAACAAGACTGTCTCTCAAAATGACTAAGGACATAGCTTAGTGGTAAAGTGCCCCTGAGTTCATCCCCCAGTAGCCCACCCAAAAAACCCCACAGTGAGAATGGCTATTATCAAAAAGACAAAAAAATAACAAATTCTGGTAAAGATGTGGAGAAAGAGAAACTCATACATTTTGGTGGGCATGTAAATTATTACAGCCTTATGGAAATCAGTATGAAAGTTACTAAAAAAATTAAAAATAGAAAACACCTTATATGATCTGGCAATCCCACTACTGGGAATACATCCAAATGAAACCATTATATCGAAGAGTAGCATTCCATGTTCACTGCAGCATTACTCATAATAATCAAGACATAGAACTGACTTGTGTGTACTTCAATGGATGAAGAAAATGTGGTATATACTGAAAAATGTGGTACAATGGAACACTTTTCAGTCATTAAAAATAATGAGGACTGGGGTTGTGGCTCAGTGATAGAGTGCTTGCCTAGCATGTGTGAGGCACTGGGTTTCATTCTCAGCACCACATATAAATAAATAAAAAATAAAGATCCATCAACAACTAAAAAAAATTTTTTTAATAATAAAATCCTGGGGCAGGGGTTGTGGCTCAGTGGCAGAGAGCTTGCCTTGCACATGTGAGGCACTGGGTTCAATCCTCAGCACCACATTAAAAATAAATAAATAAACAAAATAAAGATTTTAAATAATAATAATAATAAAATCCTGTCATTTTTAGCAATGTGGATGAAACTCAAGATCATGTTAAGTGAAATAAGCCAGGCCCAGAAATAAATGTCACACATTCTCTTTCATTTGTGGAAATGTAAAAAGTTAATCTGAAAAGAAGAATAGAAGAGACTAGGAAGGGCAGGGGAAGAAAGATAATGAGAAGGTAGAAAATGGGTACCAAAATACAGTTAGAAGGAATTAGTACTAGTTTTCTATAGTATAATAGGGCAAATAGAATCCACAAGAATTTTTGACACATTTCATAATAATTAGAAAAAAACAGTTAGTTCAAAGGTTTCCAACACACTTTTGAGACACAAAGGCTAATTGCTCTGTTTTTATCATTACATGTTGTATACATGCATCAAATTATCGTACAATACCCCATAGATTTGTACAGATGCTATGTTAATTAGATTTTTTTTTTAAAAGAAAGAAACAGATGGCTCTAAAGCCAATATAACCTCCTTAAAAAATCAAGTTAGCTGGGCATGGTGGAGTACACCTATAATCCCAACAATTTAGGAGGCTGAGGCAGGAAGTCTGCAAATTGCAGACCAGATTTGGCAATTTAGTGAGACCCTGCCTCAAAAGCAAAAAAGGGGTGGGGATTTAGCTCAGAGGTGGGTTGCCCCTGGATTCAATCTCCATACTGTGAAAGAAAAAATTATAAACCACAAATTGCATATTAAGTCTAAGAGGCACCATTTAATTAATAACATTTGAGAGATTTCACTTAAAGCAGTGTGTATAACATTACTACTGATCAACACTAATGTTAATAGTGAAATTCACTGTAAGGTATTTTAATTACCTAGCAGTAATACAAGTAAAAATAACTAATTAGTTCTCTCTATAAAATTTGAAAAGACACTCTGCTGTTTGTGTGAGGTCTGCATATTTTCTTTAAATTACTTGTTAAACAGAATAATTGACCCAATGATTTCTTAAATAATAATTTATTACTATTGGCACTTAGGATCCCATAAGCATAAATGTGTACTAAATCATCTTTTATTTGTCTCCATCCAGAAATATTAAATTGTCTAACGAATTTACACTATGAGCTCTGGTTAGTTTGAGGTTGAAGTCTTTTACAAGTTCAGTGAAGAGGAACTGTGCCAGTACAAAAAGCAAAACAAACCTTACATGTGCTTGACATTCAGATCGGGAAAGCCTTTCATTCATTCCACGAAGCTGGGCTACTGCCATAGTAGGAACAACACTCTGTCATAGAGCCTAAGTCATCTGTACCTTCAACTTTACTACCTAAAGCAACAGTGACCCCCAAAGCTCCCTGAAACCCTCCTGTTCATTACATTACTCTCTTCTGTCATTAGGGGAAAAAAAAGAAAACAAAAAACAAAAAAAAATAAAATAAAATGAAGAAGAAGAGGAACTCAAGAGAGGAATGAAGAGGAAAAGGGAAGGAGAAGAAAAATTTTGTCAACTGGACAAATGGTTACACTACCCTGAACACCTAGATATCTTTATAGTGCTTCATAAACTTCTGGAAGGCCCAAACTACCCTGGAATAAATTAAATAAACTAAGGTGTCAGTTGCTTATACAAACAAAAACTTTTGTTAGGTTTGTTTCACATAATAAGGAGACAAAAACACAAAGTTGAAAATAAAGCAGTTTAGGGGCTGGGGAGAGGTGCAGGTCAATGGTAGAGCATGTGCTCAGTATGAGTGAGGTCCTGGGTTCACAATCAATCAATCAATCCATCAATAAATCATTCCACCAGTTCAGCAAACAAATGACAGATTTCTTTTTTTAAGACGGTGATAGACAATTACTTACTTGACTCCAGATCGTAAAATGAGTAAAGTTTCTCTGATTCTGAGGGAGTTTCTTCCATCTGTGAAGGAAAGGGAGGAACACACCAAAAATAATCTGAAGCAGTCCAATATATGAATGAATATGTTTGAATACCTTTACATATTTAAAAGAAAGTCTATTAAAAGGCTATTTCTTACATATTCTTTCTCTATTGTTTTCAACAGAATTACCTAATCTGGAACAACATTAAAAAAACCTAGGGCTGGGGCTGTAGCTCGGTGGTGGAGCACATGCCTTGCACGTATGAGGCACTGGGTTCCATCCTCAACACCACATAAAAATAAACAAACAAAATATATTGTGTCCAACTCTAACTAAAAAATATTTAAAAAAAAAAAGAAAAGAAAATCTAACTTATAGCTTCACCTACCAGTTTAATTGTCAAATGCAAACCTCTTTTTATATTCTTAAAGGCTCTATATAAAGTTTAAAATAGAAAAAAAAATCAACAAACAACAGAAAGAACAAAACTGGAGTCTGTAGTAAGTTGGGAAATATATTCATGCAAAAGCCCTAGCCAAACTGGAAGGCTTCTTTAGAACAGGATTTCACAAAATCTACTGACATTTTGGCACTGTATGAAAATGGGCTGAAGAAACTATTTCAATCAATTCTAGCTACACAAAAAGAGATAAGCACCCTTCAATTTTATATTAATTATTCTTTAATTAATAACTCACCTGAAGAGGCAACCCAAAAGGACATACATGTCCTGTGCATTAGCTCACAGCAGGAAAATGACAAAAGCAATCTAAGAAATATTAATTGCTAACATCTTCTACTGCAAATTTAGGACCCCACACTTCCATTCCCAGGAGGAGATCACAGGGCTTTTAAAGAGGGCTGTGTACTTCTTCACTGCCACAATTCCTTGACTAACAGGAGTATCTTAAGATACTACCTGCAATAATTTACTCTACCTTAAGAGGTGTGATTTTAGCCTTAAATATGAATAACAAATGCAACTGCAAAAGCTTTTGGTAAATTAAAACTCAAGTGTCTTTCATAAGTTATACACTCACAAGTTTGAAGACAACTCGACCCAGCAGTCGCACAGAGTCAGGAGGATATCTGGGTTTGCAGCTTTTAAGGCATTTGCATTCCCGCTTGTGGTCCTGCCAAGCTTTTTTCTGTGAGGACAAGAATGGGGAGCACATCAGAAACATAAAATTTAACTTTTATTTACACTGATTCTGAATGCTGAGAATCACCAACATTAATTTAATTTCAACAGCCAAAATACAACTGCAAAATAAAAAATGAAAGCAATATTCTAACACTGTAAAGGATTCAGGATTTAGTCTTTGCCAAGTATATAATTACCAAGCATGGGCATTAATAGCTTCAGCCTTACCTCTGTCCTTTAATTTGCCCTCTGGTCATTACCTGGGTGGCAGACTTCAAAGAAAGAACCATTGTGGCTTACTTAATAATATATGATAGCCTTTTAGCTGACTAAAAGGAATTCAATAGTAGTCATCTTGAATACAAAAGAAAATATCATTCCATATTAAAAAATTAAAACACATGGTTTAGGAAAATCGAAATAGCTTAATACTTCTAAGAGCCTAGGTTTTTAAAATATTGTTTACAAGAGGTATATCACTTCTTCCATCATCTCTATTTATGGCTGCCTTGCTTCCACTATGACAATCCTCTTAATCTGATCTTTAATCTTTCTTTTCAGAATTTATACTTCACTCACTTCTAAACAAGACTAAGCTGCATCAACATAAAGAAGAGTAAGAGGTTAAGTTTGTAAAAACAAAAACAAAATGCTAAAATTATTGGTGAGGAGTGAGAGGAAAGTCTTCCAAAATGTACTTGGCACTCAAATGTGCTAGATATTTGGCTAAGCATACAAAAAGACACATCATTTGATTTTCACAGTAATCCAAATGGTAGATATTATCCTCATATTAAAGACGAAGAAGGTGAGGCTCTAGAGCTAGGATCTAACTACCAAACAACCTAAGCAGAAAAGGGAAGAGTAAAAATCTATAGTAGACTAAATATGAGAGCTAAATAACCACCATGGTTTTGCACTACACTTATCTGAGTTGCTTTATAGACAGGGCAACAAAGAAAGCATGATAGCTTATATAATTCTCATCTAACAAAAAAGAAAAAAGCATTACTTTATCAAACATTAAATCACAGGAGAAATGTATTCCAAGAATCTTAATCAACATACTGGACAATATCTTTGAAAATACTCTAGAACAATAGTTTACACCTATAATGGCCTTTAAATAGCTATATTTAATCACTTAAACACATAATATCAAAATATAACTCAGTGAAAGAAAATATTTATTGTTCCGGGGGGCTAATAATTAGTAATTATTAGGATTAGTAATAAGCAATTATGAACCTGTCAAAATATATGGTTTCTCCATGTTTTAAACACACAAAATCATGCAGACCCCACTTTGCAAAATGAGTTTAGCTTATAAAAATCCCCAAAAATTATGAATTAAAGAAATATGTACAAATTATTTAACTCAGTTTCCCACGATTGCCATTGGCATTCTTTGGGAAGGTAGGCTGATATACACCAACTCATATATACCTATGTACTTACTTTCTTTCATTTGGTCTTTGAGAATAGGTTAAACACATTCGTGGTTCTTCACACTGACAAGAAACAGACTGAAGAGAGAATCATAACTTTTCTAGAAGAGTTTTCACTTGGTTATGAAAGTTGTAAAACCTGAAAGATGCTCACAGTGGACAAACCATGTAAGCAGCAATGAACCACAAAGTGCCAACAAGTCACTGAGAAGGCACCTTCAGATTTGTTCAAATGCCTGAGTACGCATCCAGCTGAACAATAATCACTCTCAACAAGATAAGGCAGAGGAAATTTGGGACAAAAAAAATTAAGAACAGATTTTAATCAACCCCAGTCCCAACTATAAAAGATACTGATAATTCCTCTTTTAAAACCTCCACTTTGAAACAGCTCAAGCTCTTCCTAGTAGCTTACCCAGGTAACCGCAAAATGTACCCCACATAATGAACTAATTGATCAATTACATGACATTATTTGCAATGAAACATTCAAATATTGGAGAATTCCTTCAAAAGTGACTTTAGGTATTTACCATAATTAATGTCAAGCTCTTATTTCTAAATAATAACAAGAAACCAGACTAAATAAGTTTCTTAAGACTATTTCTTGATCATTGCATGAAAACATCAGGCAGCAAACATTTTCCCATTAGCTTTCTACAGATAAAAGATGCTCATTCTTTTTATCCAAAACTCAAATTGGCCCATTTAGTTTTAAACATAGAAAGCAATCTTACCATATGAAACTGTTCTGTTGCACAGTACCATGTTATGGCCTACTCCATTTCTTACCATGATATTAAAAATCATGTTTTTAAAGCATTAATCATTAAGATTTATTGCTCAGCTTCTTACCATAAGAAGAAGCGTATGACATATGCTTATACAAATACAAGCATACCACAGAAATAGCTCACAAAAAAGTAAAGCAACTTCATGTCACTTTGAAGCAAAAGCTATCAATTAAAAATATTAGGCATTGTCTTTACTCCACAAACTTTCCCTTTGATCTAGACCTCAGTGGTATATTAATCTTAAATGTCTGCCAGTTCCTCAAAAGATGACCTTCTTGATTTACTTCTTTCCCACTTTCTCCTATTACTGCCACTACAGATATAATTAAGATTTGGTTCACAATCCTGGCTATGATGTTTTCTGCTCTCATAGTTGAAAATAAACAATGACATACAATAAGTACAAACTGGCATGAGAGGCAAAGGAAATTTAAATATTACATTAAGAAGTAAAGGCAATATGAGACAAGACTTTTAGATGGGAAAAAAAGGAAATGAAAACATCTGTGATGCAATTCCACATGTCAGTACATACATTACTCAAAAAGAATCAGCTTCAGAACCTACACATTTCCACACTTTTAAAGTATTTGTAATGGTTCAGAACATAAGCTAATTAACTACACTAGGGGTCCTCAAGGTAGGGAAAACCAATCTTGAGAGTTATTTGGGAAATTTGTAAGGGTATTTTTGTTTGTGACAATTTTGTAGAATATGATGGACAGCTAACAACCAAAAAACAAGATGACAAACATCCTGTTTAAAATGATTGTGTGCAATAAAAAATGGTTCAAAATTCTACACAATTTTCAAACATCCTACCAGATATCCTATGAGGTGACAAACTTTGTTTATAATTACCCAAGCTTACATTTCAATCTCGTCTGACTTTTTTTTACATAGTCCTGATAGTGCTTAATGTTTTGGTAAAGCAAAAGAAGAATGTATTTCAAGAACTTTACCTAAAGTTAGTCAATATTTTATAAAGTCACATCACTAAAGACAACACTACCTGTAGTGCTTGAGTTACCAATACAACATATTTTCTAATGTACTTCCCTTCTCACAGTAACTCTGTGCATAGGTGCAAGTAGATGAGTAAGTAATTATGTCTTCTAGTCCAATTATACATGATCATTTACATAGCAAAATACCTATTATTTTATTATAAATCATTCTAATTTTCTTTCTTCTTATAAAAATATATAACAAGATAGACTGTATTACCTATATAATTATATTTCAAGATAACAGAAAGGGCAATAAAGACATGTCATAAAAATGTGAAGTACGGTTTCTGAAAAGAGCTGAAAATACCAGACCAAAGACAATACTAGTTATATATGCCATACACACATATAAGTATATACTTTAAAATACATACCCTGGGACCCACCCAGAGAGTCTTGTACCCATGAAATAGGATCAGGTGTTTGAATTGTTTTTAATCACTGCAGGGCACTCCATGTATAGGTAAGGTTGAAAAACCACTCAGCTAAACCAAATTACAAAGTTGGCCATTTTACAAACACAAGAAACAGAAAAAACAATAAAATACTATCGGATAATTATCACTGAACTACTGGCTTACAGGAATAAACTTTATAATATGTAGGTAGGGAAAAGTATTTCTAAAAAGGACAAAAAAATCCAGAAACCATAAAGGAAAATATATATACTAAATAAATTTAAAATAAATAATTTCTGTACATGAGGAAAGAAAGCCCTACATCACACATAAGGTTTATAAATAAAGGATAAAGGGAAGAGTCCTAAAACATACCTTTGTAAATGTATCCAATATACAAAGAGGTCTTAAAATAATTTTTAAAAGTATAAGTATTTTTTTAAAAAAAGAACAAAATAAAAGTACATGAATAACATGAATAGGAAATTAATAATAAATTAAAAGAGAAAAACTGGGGGTGAGTTATAGCTCAGTAGTAGAGTGCAGGCTTAGCATGCACAAGACTCTGGTTTAATCCCCAGACAGAAACTAATAATTACACAAAATACACCAAGGCCCAAACAAATGCTAACAGAAACAAGATAACAAAGTTTTCCCATTAGTTTAACAAAGATGAATAAAATTTACAGTATTTAAAAGTGTTATGTAGAAATAAGTACTCTATCAGCCAGGCGTGGTAGCACAAGCCTGTAATCCTAGCACTTCGGGAGTCTGAGACAGGAGAATCGCCAGTTCAAAGCCAGCCTCAGCAATGACAAGGCGCTAAGCAACTCAGTGAGACCCTGTCTCTACATAAAACACAAAATAGGGCTGAGGTTGTGACTCAGTGGTCAAGTATCCCTGAGTTCAATCTCCAGTACCCAAAAAAAAAGAAAAGAAATAGGTACGCTCTAGCCTTGCTTGTAGAATTATAAATTGCTCCATCTTTCTTTTTTTTAAAATATTTTAGTTGTAGATGAAAATAATACCTTTATTTTATTTATTTATTTTTATGTGATACTGAGGATCAAACCAAATGCCTCACACATGCCAGGCAAGTGCTCTACCACTGAGTTACAACCCCAGCCCCTCCTCCATCTTTCTGACTGATATTTGATAGTAAATATTAAAAGTTTAATGGGTATGTTATTGGCAGTGAAATAATATTCATAAAATAATTTATCCTAAAACACTTAAATGGTATGTTGAAACAAGTTTAAGGGCTGAGGATGTAGCTCAGCGGTGGAGTGCTTGCCTAGTAGCCACAAAGCTCTGGGTTTGGATCCCAAGAAAAATTGAGAAGAAATAAGTTTTAGAATGCTCACTGTAGATAAGTGAAAAATCAGTATTAATTTTTCCAGCTTTTCCTAAAAAGAAAATGCTGTGTTTGTCTTCTCTTTGTAACTTCCCATTACTATTTGAATCTTCCTCCAAGAACATATATTTTATTGATAAATAAAAACAATTATAATTATCGTTCTTATGTCCAGTAACTGTGATTCAGAAAGAAGCACTTTTATATAAAAGAGAAAGCAAAATTACTGTGTAATAGAAAAATATACTTCTTAATTTTTTAATACTTTGGAAACCTGGTTGTAACACAAAGCATGGTTTAAATATGCTCATTTTTAAATATTAAAAAACTGTTTTCAGGGGCTGGGATTGTAGCTCAGTGGTAGAGCGCTTGCCTCGCATGTGTGAGGTACTGGGTTCGATCCTCAGCACCACATAAATAAATAAATAAAGATATTGTGTCCATCTACAACTAAAAAAATTTTTTTTTAAAAAACTGCTTTCAGTGGAGTCTTTCTAATACCAATAAGATATTTTTTAATTAAAGAACTCATTCAGTAAATTGTTTTACTTTGCTTTTATTTTTATGGTATTTTCTTTAATGAGTATAACTTGCATGTTAACAGGTGTTCAATGGATATCTTATGATTTATTCTAAAACCAGTACCAGTTAGGAGATAAAATTTTATCATTGATTATTTGAAATTAAGGCTATCACAAAGAAGAAATGAAAGAAAAATCCCTAAAAACGCTTTTTTAGATCAACGTGATAGGCTCTTGATTGACTGATTATGAAAGGAATGGTCTGATGTTATAATAGAAAGAAAAAAGGCAATTTATTTCTTGTTTCTTACACAAAGTAACAGTTTCAATCATTATTGTAATATTTTCCTCTTCTCTTTAGACACCAAATAACTATATACAATAACCCATTTAAATGCTGTTAAACCCTGGACTTTGGTTGGGGTAGACACTCATTTCAGGGCAACTCACTGTCATATGGGATAAAGTGTTGGGAGAGGTCATCATACATTGACACGATTTGAGTAAAATACATCTAATTCATGATGTATTTACTCTGTAAGAGGATTCGATTCAAAGATCTTAACAGCAGCTTTTCATTGATTAAAATTTATGACTTTGTGATATCCATTCCTAGCAAATGGTATAAACAAATGGCATTTTGATTAACCTCATAATAGTCTTGACAATCGCCCAGGTTATCCTTCATAACACTGGAAGTACAGAACAGTATTTTCCTCAGATTTTGGGTCATTAGGGATGAATGATTTTGAGCCAGCTTATACAGCAAATTCATATAACCATCAATAAACTGAACATCTTCTTTTGAAATACTGACATGATAGTTTTTTCTTACATGTTCATGATTCACTCCACTCACAGTCATCTACAGGAGTTTCCTATGGTCAAAACTTAGGATAGTGGAGTTGCCATGCAACTTGTAGACAAGAAGAAACCTGAAAGTCTTCCATTTATTTTCAGACTACTGATAGCTAACAAATCATATCTCTCTTTTCTGTTTCATATGTACTCCAACATTGAATTCGAGGTTGTCAGATGCATGAAGATCTGAAAAGCTGGAATCTGGGAAAGGAAAACTGGAAAGCTAAGCAGGCTGTCTAACAGCTATAGCTGATTGACAGGTATTGATTAAAATCTTACATAAAATCTTCTTAGAACACACTAGAGACTCAGCAATAGACATGTTATCACTTAAAAGCTTACTGCACACTATATCATATCATATATAGAACAAGAGTCCCTTCCCACTAGCCTTATTCAAATTACACAAACAAAGTTGAATACAAAGGAAAGAGACACAGGAATGGGTCACAGGGCATGAAGATTTAAAAAAAAGAAAAACTAATCATAACTTCTTTGAAAATGGAAAATATAGTCCACTGGCTGACTGAAGAACCACAGAATATGAGGCAATAATAACATTAGTGCCTCTAAAGAAGTCAATCATCATCCAGTGCAGGGTTCAGCAAATTACAGCCCACAAACCAAATTCATCCTGCCACCTTTTTTGTAAACCTGAATTGATTATACTATAACCACGCTCATTAGTTACATTCATTTCATGCTACAGTAGAGTTAAATAGTTATGACAGAAATCATATGGCCCACAAGCCCAAAATATTTATTATACTGCCCTTTACAGAAAGTTTGCCACTCCGATCTACTAAGATATCATACCAATATGGCTTCACTTAATTGATATACTTTAGCAGGAGGGCAAAATATATGATTCACTTCTATGGACTTGCAAACTTATTTGTTTGCAAAGAAACCTCTCTGTTAAACTATCAACGACAGGTTCTAGTTAAACATGGCAGAAGTGGCAAATGCATTTTACTTCCCCCACTCAAATAATCATCAAGATTTAACTCCCAAAGTGAACCAGAAGGGTCACCAAGAAATGAGGTTGGTTTAATCAAATCTCTACGTCCAAAAGTGGTGGTAAAAGGGCAGGTGGTAAGAGAAGCAGGGCAGAGGAAGCCATCAAGAAGAGCAGTCGCCATCAAAGCCATTTCTGACAGGGGATCTAACTTGCCAGGGAAAATCCCAGCAAGCATCTAGAATCAAACATATTATGTCAGAGAATGGTATGGAAAAGTGGCTGAAAAAAAAAGCAGGGAATTGCCAGGCAAGGTGGCACACGTCTATAAATCCCAGCGGCTCAAGAGGCTGAGGGAGAAGGATCATGACTTCAAATCCAGCCTCAACAAAAGTGAGGTGCTAAGCAACACAGTGAGACCCTGTCTCTAAATAAAACACAAAATAGAGCTGGGGATGTGGCTCAGTGGTCGGGTGCTCTTGAGTTCAATCCCCAGTACTCCCCACCAAAAAAAAAAAAAAAATTAGCAAAGGCCATACACCAAAATGTCTTGAAACACCTCTGTAATACTGGCAAGATTTAGAGTAAGAAATGGAGGGTTAAAATGGAAAACCTAGTTGAATTTGATGTTAAGGCAATCTCTACTGCAGACCATTGCTAAAGCATCCTATTTCATCTTCCTTTCCCAATTCTTACTATCCCAGAATGGTTTCCCTCAACAGATTCAGCTTTGAGTGGTTTAAGGTTCTGATCACTGTCAGACTAAAAAAAAGGGAAAGGAGCCAAACACATACACTGGAGAAAAGACAGCCTCTTCAACAAATGGTGCTAGGAAAACTGGAAATCCATATGCAGCAAAATGAAACTAAACCCCTATCTCTCAACATGCACAAAATTCAACTCAAAGTGGATCAAGGACCTGGGAATTAGACTAGAAAAGAAAAAATAGGCCCAAATCTTCATAATGTTGGATTAGGACCATACCCCCTTAACAAGACTCCTATAGCACAAGAAGTAAAATCAACAATCAATAAATGGGATGAATTCAAACTAAAAAGGTTCTTCTCAGCAAAAGAAACAACCAATGAAGTGAACAGAGAGCCGACATTCTGGGAACAAATCTTTGCCACACACACATCCAATAGAGCACTAATCTCCAGGATATATAAAGAACTCAAAAAACTTAACACCAAAAAAACAAACAACCCAATCAATAAATGGGCCAAGGAGCTGAACACAAACTTCACAGAAGAAGATATACAATCCATCAACAGACATATGAAAAAATGTTCAACATCTCTAGAAATTAGAGAAATGCAAATCAAAACTACTCTAAGATTTCATCTCACGCCAGTTGGAATGGCAATTATCAAGAACGCAAACAACAATAAGTGTTGGCAAGGTTGTGGGGGAAAAGGCACACTCATACATTGCTGGTGGGACTGCAAATTGGTACAACCAATCTGGAAAGCAGTATGGAGATCCCTTAGAGAACTTGGAATATAATCATCATTTGACCCAGCTATCCCACTCCTCAGTTTATACCCAAATGACTTTAAAACAGCACACTACAGTGACACAGCCACTTCAATGTTTATAGCAGCTCAATTCACAATAGCTAAACTGTGGAACCAACCTAGATGCCCTCCGATAGACAAATAGATAAAGAAACTATGGTATATATACACAATGGAATATTACTCAGCAATAAAAAAGAATAAAATTATGGCATTTGCAGGTAAATGGATGGAATTGGAGAACATTATGCTAAGCAAAGTAAGCCAATCCCAAAAAACGAAATGATGAATGTTCTCTCTGATAAGTGGATGCTTATCCATAATGCAGGGGAGGACATAGGAAGAATGGAGGAACTTTGATCAAAGGGGAGGGGGGAGGGGGACAGTAAAGATGGTGGAATAAGATGGACATCATAACCCTAGCTTCATGTATGACTGCATATATGATGTGATTCTACATCACATACAACCAGAGAAATGAAAAGTTGTGCTCCATCTGTGTACAATGAATCAAAATGCATTCTGCTATCATGTATACCTAAGTAGAATAAATAAATAATTTTTTTTAAAAAGGATGAATTTGACCTGCTCTCGCTCTGTCCTTTTGCTGTGTGATAATGCAATAAGACAACCAGTACCATATGATAACCTTGATATTGGACTTCCCACCTTCAAGAACTATGAGCCAATAAATTACTGTTCCTTATAAATCAGTTAGTCACAAATATACCTTAATAGCAACATAAAATATACTAAGACAAACACCTTACCTATAGAGGAGTAAAGATAAAAATTATACTCAACTTCTCAGAAACCAGGTAAGCAAGGAAGTAGAGTGAAATATTTGAAGTGCTACAAGAAAGAAAAAAATAAAACTCACCAATTTCTAATTCTATACTCTGCTAAATTATCCTTCAAAAGCAAAGAAATAAAGACTTTCTCAGACAAACAAAAACAAGAGGAATTTATTGCCAGTAGATTTGCCTTGAAATAAATGTGAAAAAAATTTCAGAGAAGGAAACTGATAAAAGTTGGCAGCTGGGATTACGTAAAGGAGAAGTATCAGAAAGAGTAAGTGAAGATAAAACACTTATTTTTCTTAATTGACCTGATAACAGTTTACTCAAAATAACAGCAATTATGTATTTGATTATGTATGCTTATAAATGGCAGCAACGACATAAAAAATGGGAGGAGGAATCAGCATTATTTTGTTATTTTAAGGTATCTATGAAGCAGAAGTATTACTTAAACTAGATTTAGATTTGTTATAAATGTACATTGTAAACTCTAGGGCATCATTAATATAAATAAAAAGAAAACAAGTATAAATGATGTTAGTAAGAGAAAATAGAATTGTATAAAGTAAAATGTTAAAACCATAAAAGTCAGAAAAATAGTGCAAGACAAACACAGAAACAAAGAGCAAGGCCAACAAATAGAAAACAATAACAAATATGGTAGATATTAACAGCTATCCCAATAATCACTTTGAATGTCCTATGTCTAAACCAGTTAAAAGACACCATCAATATGGATTAAGAAATACAAATCAATGTGTATCCTATCAGTCTGAAGTCTGGCGGAGAGCTATTCATGAAATAAACAAAGGGCTTGGTTTCCTCATTATCACTACTTCGAATACATTACTCCAGAAGACAACTTATTAAATTACCCTGTTAAATGCTTACTAATGTGGGATTAATTTTCTTCTCAACAAAAATGAATAAAATCATTCTATAACTAAGCATAAAATGTAAACCCCAAATTATGATTCACATGTTTAAAGAGATCCATAATTATCAACATAAAACAGACCCTCTCTCTGCTAATATAATGCTTTTTAAAAGAATATAAACTGCATTTGGTTCAGCAATTAATTCAATTACAAATTTTCATATTAGCTGGGTACAGTGGCACATGCCTGTACGCCCAGTGACTCAGGAGACTGATGTAAGAGGATCACAAGTTTGAGGCCGGCCTCAGCAACCCTGTCTCTAAATAAAATAAAAAATAAAGAGTTGGGGATGAGGCACAGTGGTAAAGTTCCCCTGGGTTCCATTCCCAGTACCACAAAAAAGCGAAAGAAAAAAAAGTATGTATTATAAGTCAACGTAAATCCAGAACAGGTGAAATAATACTTGTTGAATTTGCATGAAATTGGTTTACTCGGTGTCAATATTGCTGCCATTTTCTACTTTGAGTACACCTTTTTTTTTTTTTAATTTTTTTTAGTTCTAGATGGACATAATGTCTTTATTTTATTGCTTTGTATGTGGTGCTGATGATCGAACCCAGGGCCTCACGCATGCGAGGCAAGCGCTCTACCGCTGAGCTACAATCCCAGCCCTTGAGTACACCTTTTTTAGAAGAAAATTTTACTTGCTGCTCCTCTTAATCTCATAATCATCTGGATGTTCTGAATACACCAAATGATACTGAATTTTTCTCTAAAAATTGACAGACATCTCACAATAAGTTATGGACAGAAATACAAAGACACCAGTAACAAAATATTTTGTCAGTAACAGAAGCAGTACCTACACAGCTACAGACACACAAACAGATAAACAGACACATACATAAAAAGAGCACACATGAAGCATGGCATAACAGTTGGGTATGTATGCTGTACTCACAAAATAGATACAAAGAAATTACCCCTAGAAAACAGGAGTTGGGAAAAGAAACTGGAGGATTTGTTTTTTTATTCTGTATGATTATATATGCTGTTAATTTTTATAATAAAAATACGTCTTTATGTTGCTTATGTTTAAAAATGAAATGTGAATACTGACAGCAACGGTGCCATACAATGAGCACAAAGGACACATTACACCCTGAAATACCCGCAAAAGCTCTCACAACTCATTGATGCCACAGCCTGACACATCAAAGGCTAAATTAGTGAACCAAAGTTATGTCCCCCTGGGGTAGACATATTATAGATTTTATGCTACAAATTCACATTCTCAATATCAATTTCCATTCCACTTGCTTTTGCCTCCTTTTCATTACAGTTCATAGTTCAGTTTGTCAGTTTAATTTTATACTGCTTTGTAGCTATCCACAGTAATTACAATGTTTAATGCTGTATCTTAAGGTTGAGATAAATGTAGCAGTTTAAATGCATATGGTCTGGTCAATCTTTTGACTTCCACCTCTACACACATACAAACCACTAACCCCACGTACGCTCACACACATGAAGACTCTAGCTAATGCTATATATTTCACCTTACTATTTCTGCATTACCTTCCATGGTACATCTGATGATAACATTTTTATTGATACTATAGTAAACAGCTGATAAATGTAGTAAAAATATATACACTATAATGAATCAAAATGACATACCCACCTACCAAACCCCTCCACTCATTCTAATCAGATAATGACCTCCCTGCCCCCCCCCCATAGTGTTTTACTACAGAAGGAGAAAGCAGCACTAGAGGAAAAATATTCATAAAAACAAGGGAAAGTAAAAGTAAATGTTTAGGTCATTGAGACTAGAAAGGAAATGCATGTAAAAGATTTGTGTCAGATAAAATGATAATTTGTCAGTCCTATATGTATTCTGCTTAATCTAAAGTTTTGAGAAACAAGCAGCTGAGTTTCACATGAATAAAAGACCTAAAACAACACCATAAAACAGCCTTTCTGGAATTTACTCTGCAGAAAAAGCATGCGTTTTTTTCTTTGTTGTTACTTTGTGGCTAGTGATCTTACATAAATCTAGGATCTTTCTTTGAAAGAATACTTGGTTTACCAATTGAGGTGAAAATAAGTCAGTACTTTTAATATTTCCTATCTTATTTTTATTAGAAAAGTGTTAAATTTTTCAATACCTATTTTTAACATTTTTGTTTTATGTTCTTTGGGGGTAGAGTACATCCTTATCAAAATAAAATTAAAATCCAAGAAAAAACGTAACACAATAGATAATGGAAACCTAGACCTAATGAGAAGAGTAGAACAAGAGTAATATTTACATTTAGAAGATGAATTAAAAATCTGGAGTTGGGCTACTGGGATTCACTTCCCAAACGCTAGAGCCCTCAAATTATAGGATATTTGGCAAGTTGCTTGCCTCTCTATCCTTAGTTTTCTTATTGATAAAATGAGCATAGTAATAGTACTTAATTTTCATAAGATTCTTTTTTTTTTTTTTTTAAAGTATTTTTTTAGTTGTAGATGGAAACAATGTCTTTATTTAATTGCTTTGTATGTGGTGCTGAGGATCGAACCCAGGGCCTCACGCATGCGAGGCAAGCACTCTACCGCTGAGCTATAATCCCAGCCCCAATTTTCATAAGATTCTTATGGGATTAAATGGTATATAGTAGATACCTAATAAATACTAGCTTTTATCATCAGCACAGATTTAGAAACTGAGGCCTAGAGAGTTTGTGTTTTCCCTGAGATAATTTAACTAGCAAATGGCAGAATTAGCATTAGAATTTCAAACCTCTGATACTTTTGTATCATTTTCTTTTCTCATAAGATCACTTTGTTTGGGGACAGGAGACATAACTCAGTGGTAGAGAACTTGCCTAGCATGCACAAGGGAGGACAACTCACTTTGTCTGTAGTCTGAAGAAATTATTTTCAAAGGAGAAGATAGCAGAAAATCCCTGAGATAAGCATGTCCTAGATTTAAAACAAGGAAGGAATTGAATGTGGATGTGTATGTATGCATGCAGGCAAACGCGCACAACAAAATAAGAAACAAGGAGGATGGGTGAAAAGTGGGGGCAAGTTCTGTGACATAGGCACAAAATTTCCAATTAGACTTTTTAATATGATATAATTCATTAGAGCATAATTACATTTCTTATTAAATGAGTAATTATAAGGTTCGAAGAAAAGGTCATGTTGAATGTTAATTATACATCCTTTAAGGAATTTCAAAGATAATAACAATGGTATTCATTATAAATTAATTTAAACTCTTGGAAGGCAATTTGGCATTATACTTAAAAATTCAAAATGCATACATCCTTTCACTAACTGATACAACTAGGAAGAATTTATCCTACAATTAATTTAAAGAAGTGTGAAAAAATAAAATAAAAAGATACTAAATGCATTATCAGATAGCAAATCAAATATTGGAAAAAATTGAAGCCTTCATTAACATGGAACTTATGATTATCATGCATTTATGTAATGGAATATATGGAATGGTACAAATGTCCCTCTAAATAGATTACTTAATTAAAAGACTATCAAGGTATATAATAATTTGTGCCAGAGTAATATTTATTTTTTTAAAACACAGGAAAAATATATTCAAATGTGTTAACACAAGAAAATATTGCAGACACCCAAGAAAATTAACAGTGGTTATTTCTGGAAAACAGGATTGAAGGCAAGGGGCATAAAGATGGAAAACAGATATTTATTTTCACATAATAAAAATATATACAAACATGCATATATTTTTAACCACATACAGGTTCAGCATCCCTAATTCAAAAATTCAAAATCTGAAATGCCCTTAAGCTGAAATTTTTCAAATTTGGGGGTTAGTGATGCCCAACTGGTAAAATCTATGCAAATACTCCAGACTGAAAAATCTGAAATCTGAAACACTTCTGGTCTCAAACAGTTCAACCTGTACATATATTAATTTTAACACTGAAGGAAAAATAACAAGTAAAAATGAGTCAAAGATTGTTTAAAAACAGAAACAGACCAACAGGTATAAGGGAGGACAAACTGTCAAGTAGAGAATTTGAATTTGAAGGTTTCACTATAGCTGAAGAGTCTTACCTGACACTTAGCACTACAGTATTTGGCAACTCGGCATTGAGAGCATCGCATCAACTTTTCCTTCCTGTGTTTAAAAAAAAAAAAATCCATATTAGGAAATGAGAAACATGGTTGAAGACATGTTCTGCTCACTCCATATGTATGGTCCTTTAAGATTTAAATTTTCACACCCTCTGAAAGTGAATTTCAATGTGAGACATGTAAATAATGACTAATACTCTTGTGTTAAATTGTGGTTTAATAAACCAGGCATGGTGGTGCCTCCCAGCGGCTTGGGAGGCTGAGACAGGAAGATCATGAGTTCAAAGCCAGCTTCAGCAACACAGTGACACCCTAAGCAACTCAGTGAGACCCTGTTTCCAAACAAAATACAAAAAAGGGCTGGGGATGTGGCTCAGTGGTTGAGTACCCCTGGGTTCAATCCCCAGTACCAAAAAGAAAAAAGAAAAGAAATTGTGGTATACTATACATAACATAAAATTTTTACTTCACTTTTAAGCATACAGCTCAGTGGCATTAAGTACATTCAGTGTTATACAACATACAACCACCACCACCACTGTTTTTATTTTAACTGTTTAATTCAAATACAGATTCCTACTTAGACAAAAAGATTTCACTCCATAAGAACATTAATCTCTCTTTATTAAATTCAAAATCCAGTACATCTATTACTTGGAAATACAGACTGAATATCCCTTATCTGAAATGCTTAGGACCAGGACTATTTTGAATTTCGGGGTTTTTTTTTTTTAAATTTTGTTATTGTGTATACATAATGAGATACCCTGGGGGGATGGAACCCAAGTCTAAACACAAAATTCATTTATGCTTCATATACATGTTATAAAAAGTCTGAGGTAATTTTATACAACATTTTTAGTGTACTTGTAATTCACAACCTGTCACATGAAGTCAATCAGGTTTGAAATTTACCATATGTGGTATCATGCCAACATGAGAAGTTTCAGATTTTAAAGAATTTTGAATTTTGGATTTCATATCAGGGAGACTCAACCTGTATGTACTCTATACCCACAAAATGTAAAATTTTTATGTCTTCAGTTTTCATATAATTTATTTATGAATATGCACCTTCTAGGAAATGATGTTTAAATTCCATTAAATTTTATTACTACTTTAGTCATACTGATTTGAGATGCTTCAAAGTAATCTCCCCCAAATCACCTAAATAACAAAAAGCAGAAAAATTCTAAGCTTGAATTATACAATAAAATTAATAAACCTGGTGATAACATTAATAGTGACAAATACTGACAAGATAGTGAATAGTTTCACAGTGGCCAAGAATATTAGAAGTCAAAGTGTAATATATTAATAACAAAGCAGAACGCCTTTTTTTAAGCACATACCGATGTGCCAAGCACTAGGTTAACTATCTTTAGATCTGGTAACCCATGCTATAATTGGAATAGTCATATAAGATATCCATTATTATGCCCACTTTAGAGATCTTCAGTATACTTTCACAGGCAAAAAGCAAACATTATAGTTCAAACTGACTAAGGAAAAATGCCATAGAGTGAATGCGATGATTCTTTAGAAAGGGATAGGACAGAAAATCAGAACCTGAATATACCAGAAGAGAAGTGAGGACTAGGATATAAAACATGGGAGTCTAAATAAAAGTAAAAAATGCCTCCCACCCTGCAATTATCAAACTCTAGCTACCATATATCAACACCCCAGATAACAAATCAAACCCAACCTATCTGGTCCTAAGGTTTTACTTTTAATCACCATGTTATACAACCACTCCTAAATAAAACTGGAAAAAAATTCAGTCCACCCACAAGTCCTTTATGAGATACACCTAAAGCAAAAGGACATATAATACAGGATGAGAAGAATATGCCAGGCAAAGATTAACTAGAAAAAGGGCTGTGTCACTGTATCAATACCAGAAAAAGGAGACATTAAGCTCAAACCCTTTATTAGAGATAGAGAAGGACAAAATGCAAAGATAAAAGACTCTAGTCACCAGATGTTAATGTACCTAGTAACAAATGTACCTAGTTTCAAAATACATAAAGTACAAGTGACAGATCTAAAAAGAAAAAAATAATTAATACACAATAATTTAATTCATGTAATGGCCTTAAAATAGTGCCTGGAGCTGGGCACGGTGGCACTTGCCTATAATCCCAGCACTTTGGAAGGCTGAGACCAGAGAATTGCGAGTTCAAACCCAGCCTCAGCAACTCAGTAAGACCCTGTCTCTAAATAAAACACAAAATAGGACTGGGGATGTGGCTCAGTGGTTGAGTACCCCTGAGTTCAATCCCAGATACCCAAAAAAAAAAAAAAAAATAGTGCCTTGGATACATTAAGTCATGTGTAGGAAGGATTTAGTTATTACTATAAAAAAGCACCCATACTATAGATGGTACCCATTGGCTATTTATTAAAAGTGCTCATGTATACTAGGACACAAAGCAAATCTCAAAATTCCCAATCAATAATACAGATCATTTTCTCCAACCATAAGGAATTAAATTAAAAACCTGTAACAAAAAGAAACCCAGTAAAATTTCATATGTATAGAATTTTAAAAGCATACTTTCACATACCTCAAGGATCTAAGAAGAATTACAAAAGAGTTTAGAAAATATATTAGGACTACATAACAGAAAATACTCAAACTTGATAGGTAAAGTTAAAATAATACTGGGATATTTATAGCTGTATATTTAAAAAGAAGAAAACTGTAAATTAATGCTACACATGCACATCAATAACTTAAATTTTAAAATAACAGAAAATCAAGAAAAGCATAAGTTACAAAATTATAACCATAAGGCAATATTTTTAAAATGAAACAGAACACAAAGATACAACTGAATGGATTAATAAAACCATCAATAATTCTTGAAAGGTTATATAAGAAAAAGAGAATTCACAAATATATATTAAGAATAAAAGGGAATATACGAGTGACTAGAAAGCTGGCTGTGATGGCACTATGATCCCAGTGGCTTAGGAGGCTGAAGCAGGAGGATCACAAGTTCAAAGCCAGCCTCAGCAACTTAGCATGGCCCTACACAACTTAGTGAGACCCTGTCTCCAAAAAAAAGAGAGAGAGAGTAGATATTTTAAAACCCACCAGAGAGAATTCTGGGGAAATGACAGCTATGATACATTTTTAATCTCCTTGACTCTCCCCAAATAACAGAACAAAGCAATAACAAAGACAGTAAAACTTGGGCTGGAGTTGTAGCTCAGTGGTAGAGCACTTGCCTAGCAGCACGAGTGAGGCACTGAGCTCGAGCCTCAGCACCACATAAAATAAATAAATAAAATAATGGTATTGTGTCCATATTCAACTAAAAATATTTTTTAAAAGGAGAGACAGCAAAACTCAACTACTCTCATACAGGATGAGAAATTTCCACCCTAGAAAATATCTACCACAAACCCAAAATATGAGTGGGAGGGGGCCAAACCAAAAAGAAAGAAAGAAAAGAATGAACAACCCACTTGTGATTCTGACATCTGAATTAAATCAGTACTTTACTGATGAAACAAAAGACCCACTGGGGCTTCCAAAAGTCCTATAAACAGAAGAGGCCCCAAACTGCCAAAAGATAACCAGTATAGAGTGTGTGGGGCCAAAACTGAGAATTCTTTCTGTTGGAACTCTCCTGACGCTGAAATCACATGAGCTCCCCTGATTCTGCCTTCCCCAGATCTAGCCTCTCAGATTTTCCCTTTTCTTGTCTAAGTTATTTAGAGGCTATTTCTGTGCCTGGAAATAAAAAGCCCAAACTCTACAAGGTATTTTTTCTCTGTTCTAAAAATAATGAGCAGAATAAAAATACCTAAGAAAATCAGTGATGAGTAGTGATCAAATTATCAATGCTTGGTCTCCTGCCTCCTGCCTCTACCAACCAGAGACCTGAGTGCATCTTAACATAGAATACTGGCAAACTAAATAAGAAATGATGCAAAGTAATTTAATAATTCATTTGCAATTTGCTGTGTGAGAGAAATTCCCTAACAGATTATCTAAACGTTTAGGTTTTTTAAACATTAAAAAATAAATTCAAAGTCTCAAGTTTTGGGAAGGAAAAATAAGAGGTCAACTGAATCTAAGAAAAAAGTTGTGTGTGCTTGATTAGACTAACCACTGAGCCTTTGAAGAGGTCCTGCTTTTCTCTTTGGTTAAACACTCTGGCAAGGGTCTCTGAAAAGAAAACACTTGGGCAGCAGTGAGAGAAGAAAGGAGGTAGCAGAAACACAACTGCCAGACATTTTATGAAAACATTCTTCTTTTGTCTTTAAAAAAAAAAAAAAAGCAGCACATCATACATCATTTTCAAATGAAAAGCAAAGTCACATTTCTTGAAAATAGCAACAAAAAATGTCAAATCAAAAACAGAAATAATTAGTACTCTTCTGGGAAAAAGAGCGTTTATTTTAGGTAGGTCCTGCTGCTGACACAAGAAATACTGAATGTAAGCTGGGGAAGGGCAGATTTTATCTTATTGAAATTTTTTTTCTGATAAGAACAACTGCTGCAAAAATCAAATGTTGCAAAAATCAAATGATCTGCTTTGTGAAGCATGGAGTTTCCAGTAACTTTACATGTTGAAGGAGAATCTAATAGGCACATTTTTTTTAAATATTTTTTTAGTTGTTGATAGAACTTTATTTTTACCTATTTATATGTGGTGCTGAGAACCTAACCCAGTGCCTCACACATAGTGGTAGACAAGCACTCTACCACTGAGCTACAATCCCAGACCCCTAATAGGCACATTTGCTGGACATAATATGAAGGAAATTCCAGCAATGCAAAGGAAATTAAGTCAGATGTTTCCTACCAATTCCAAAATTATTTGGTTTTGCTTCTCTCATACAACCAACAAATACAAACTAAATCTGAAGATGACAAAAGTTGTACATGTTATTAGTCAAAGTATGGCAATATTGGAGAAGTGGAAAAGTCATAAGTATACAATTTTCACAGATTGCAGAAACATCTTGTTTGCAAAATGATGGTACTCAATGATGGTACACCCAGAACTGGAATTTCTCAAGCAATCTAGAAAAACATGGTAAGAATGCATCCATCATAGAAAAGAGATTTTTTAACCTCTTTTTACCCTCCACTTAAGAGATGAATGGTAGTATTCTACTTCCAACTAACAGAAGATATTAAAATCACTTTTTACCAAACTAAATTGGGGTCTTTAAGGAACTACTGTCTTGGAAAAAAACAACAAAAAGAAACCCCTATCACTTGTTTATACAAACTATGACTAACAAAAAACAGTGTCCAATCAGAGAAAATTATCTGGTTTCTCAGTGTCTCAGACACAGTGGTTCATGAAGCATGATAAATTAAGTTCTCTCTTCCAAGTACAGGCTGGGCCATAATCAGTTTCTATAATAGCCTAAGCTACAGAATTGTAGAAAAGAAACAAAAAGTGGAACAAAATTAGTTGTTCTTCCAGTATACAAATCAAGAAGTGCTGTGGTTTCGATATGAGATGTCCCTCAAAAGCTCCTATGTTAATGTAGGAATATTCAGAAGTAAAATGACTAGATTATGAGAGCTGCAACCTTACCAGTTCATCTTGGTTTGAATGGAGTGACTGGGTGGTAACACGTAGGCAAGAAGGGCGAGGCTAGAGGAGGTGGGTCACTAGGGGTATGCTCTGGAGTGGTACATCTTTGGTGCGTCTTCCCTGGATCCCTTCCCCGACTCCCACCCCTTTCTGGCTGCCATGAACAGAGCAGAGCTCCTCTGCTTCAACCTGCTTCACCTTAAGCCCAGAGCAACACTATCAACCCACAATGGACTGAACCTCCAACACTTTCAGCCAAAATAAACTTTTCCTCCTCAAAGTTGTTCTTTTTTTTTTGTACTGGGGATTGAACTCAGGGCACTCGACCACTGAGCCGCATCCCCAGCCCTATTTTGTGTTTTATGTAGACACAGGGTCTCACTGAGTTGTTTAGCGCCTCGCCATTGCTGAGGCTGGTTTTGAACTCACGATTCTCCTGTCTCAGCCTCCCTAAGTGCAGGGATTACAGGAGTGCAACGCCGCACACAGCTTCAAAGTTGTTCTTGTTGGGTATTTTCATCACAGCTACAAAAAGAACACCTGACCAACACAAGAAGCCAGACACAGGTACCAGGAGACCCACTGTCTCAGAAATCAAAAGGAATTAACAGGTTCCCAAATCTCAGCTACAGAGGTACTATTTAAGGGACCATCTCTACCCTTCTCAGTGGGAGGAGTATCCCACTGTTTAAGAAACTCTGTCCTAAAACAATATGGCCAGTTACCAGAGGAAGACAAATTTCCCAGATACAGAAAACAAAGAAATCCTACTAACTGTCAACTTTCCCATTCCTAGCACCTGCAGAATCACTTTAATAAAAGTCTTATAGACAAAAAAAAAAACCCTTCATCTATGACCATTCACATATAATATACTTATTACACAGGGATCTTTCTTAGTGCTATGTCCTAATCCTCTAGAAGTTTCTCAGTGTGCCTAGCACTTATATCCTTCATGGCTGTTCTTTTGTGAACATGGCTCACCTGTGACCCTCTGGGCCCAGGGACAGGCTGTTATACCACAGAGCAGCACTACAAACCTCCTGTCCTAGGAGGCACACTCATTTAGATGACCTATAGCCCTATACAGCCAGAAACAAGCCCTGTGTTTTTGCAGCCTCCCATTTCAGGGTTAAGATCCCAGCCTCACGGTCTTTTACACACACTGAATAATATCTCAAGAACCAGAATTTAGCTTGTGGTTGATCTTCAGGAAGAAATCAGAGCTGAGAAAAACACTAGAGTACATTAAATAAAGCCTACACCTATAATTCCTAAAGAGAAAGCATTGGTTTGAGAAGGTCTGATTTAGTACCACATGCCTTAAAACAAGTTTCAAGGTTCTCTCAATAGAATTCCTTTTGAAAATATTTTTCACACAATTGAGACCTAAGATACTTTTGGGGGGTAAAATGCACATGAGGAATATTGAATGCTATAATTGGTAAACCCTTAAGAATAAATCCTATAGAGAAAAAATGTATCATTTTTAATGGAGAAGGCCAAAAATAACTAAGTGGATAAAGTCTACATATAATTTTTTAAATTGAGAGACCATAGAAATAATCTCTTTATAAAATTTTATGTTTTTATATATCTTTGAAATATAAGAGTTGTGATTCTTAGAAATGTTAAGGTCATATAGCCAAGTATTTGGCTGTTCCCCCACAGAAATTTCTAAAGAAAATGAAATAAGTTTCCCCAATTAAAATCATGTTATTCTAGCAGGGTAGGGCTACTACTGTTACTCTAACCAAATAAAATATGCTGAAAAATCCTAACCATAAGATCTGCCTTTGGCATAAATATTCAAAGTAATACATAAAGCAATCTTTCATTTTTGCTTCAAAATAGTATTAGATTGATTTGGGCCCAAAGGACTTTTTCAAAATTAGAGATTCACATCCACCATCCACCTAACTATGAAATGGTTTTTAATATAAAGCAACAGATGCAGTCAAAAAATACAGATTCATAACAGTAAAACAGAATTGATATGGATTCATTTTTCTATGTTCCCTATCACTTTATTTTGCATTTCTAATATTTAATATAGAAAACATGAAAATGTAACTAGTTGATGTTTCAGGGAAAAAGAATTTATGATTCATTCACTGGCATCATACCGTCTTGGAAGAAACATGAACAACTTAAATCTATATTACCACTTAGGGGAAAGCACAACAAAATATTTGGGACAAGGTAGTCAGGACAGGCAGTCTGTCTAGTTGGATATTTCCCTTTCCACTGTCTTCAGTCCCCTAAATTAAAGCTATTGTCCCTCTGGAAAATATGTTACCAATGAACACAAACTCTAATTAATTTGACAAGTTAATTTGACAAGTGTTCAGTGACTGGCCACTATGGAACTAACATGTAAAGAGCTGGATGAAAGACTGCAGAGATAATAATACCATCACTGTTTCCAGGTGATCACAATGAAGGGGGATGGATCAACACATGACCACGTGCAGAATGAGCTACAACCCAAAACTGTATTTTTAGTATAGATAACAAAGAACCAAAATTCTGATGAAGGAAAAGTCAGTTTCTGGTGGACAAAGTGTAAAAAGCAGAGGATGGCAGGGAAAAGGGACGTGAAATGCTTTCAACAGTTTAGATTTCAAAATCTGCAGTCCATGCCCACCACCTAGCAGTGCAATCTTGTAACATCACTAAGCCTCAGTTTCCTCCACTGTGAAGCAGGAATTCATGACTACTCATCAAATTGCCATACAGACTATATTATCATCTGTAAATGGCTGCTAACACAGTGCCAAGCAGAGCATCTAGCATAGAGGAGAGATTGAGGCTGTTCAGCATACAAAGTGCTCAAGAGCATTTTGTCTATTTCTATTCCATATCAGGAAAAAAAAGGTTTCTCATATGCCTATTTCATGGTTGCTAAGACAGCAAAATCTACATATGCCATAAATCTAGTCATCTCTATTCATTCACAAAGATGATACTTAGTATGGCTTTTTGAAATCCACATGCACCCACAGCACTTGGTTGTAATTTCAAATTTTGACTGTTTCACTGCTGAATATATATTCACTGAAGTATCTAGTATTATTATTTTTAATACCATCAAAATGACTGACTACAAAGTGGTCTGATTCAAGAAGCTCTAACTGTGAAGCAGTGAAAATGTTTTTTCAAAGTTTCATTTATGGAAATTAAAATCACAGGAGACTACTGAATCTTCAATAACATTAAAAGGCAATTTCAACTCCTAACATTCTGTTTGCTTTATGCAAGGTACATTCTATAACGAATTAAGGAGCACATTAACATTTTTACAAAAGCACAGATTTAAACTTTCTTCATTATATTAACAATATTCTACTATAAGGTTGTACAAAGTTGTAGGTCACTTTGGTAGCTAATAATTGAAAACTGGTAACAAGCGTATTAAAGTACACGTAGCTTGTTTTTCAGGCAGAGCAAACAAAAGAAGACTAAAGAAGGCTGTGGCCAAAATGAAATGCAAGAAGGATTTTTTTTTCCTAGTGACACTACATGTGTTTCTAAATAGGCAATTTCTTCAACCTAGTCTAGTAACACAACTGATAATCTTAACAGATATATTACATTTCCCTAAATTTTCTTGAAATCTAAAATAACTAAAACATTAGGAAAAAGAAAAAAATCTGACTTTACCCCAAAATTGAACTCAAAACATTAAAGTGTGTTAAGTGTTGCTAATACAAATATCACACAGTATAAACATAAAAGTACCACAGGTAAAATTCAGAAGAGCATTTGATCAATATTTTCATCAATATACTGTTATACTTAAGCCTTCATATTCACTGTCTGACTGAAGTATTCTGTTCATTTCAGAGGTCTGAAAGCATCTTATTCTGCCTGCTTTTAATATTTGCTCTTCTTTTTTATAACTAAGTATATTACTTTATGTGATTTTTTTTTTTTCACAATGCTAGGGATAGAACGAAGGGCTTTATGCTTGCTAGGCAAGTGCTCTACCACTGAGCTACGTCCCCAGCCCACTTATTAACTTTTAACTATGAGCTACCTCAAGTCTTTCTGGAAGTAAACAAACATTAATGAAATCTCAAATAACTCACTCACTCTTTTGGAGCATAAAAGAGAGTCTTTCTCTTAGAGAAAGACTACAATGCTGATCTAGCCCCCAAATAAAGAAATCTTAGAAAGAGGCAGGCTGGGGTGAAGGTCAGTAGTAGAATACTTGTCTAGCATACGTGGGGCCCTAGGTTTGATTGTTAGCCCTGCAAAAGAGAGAGAGAAATAAAAGAAGAAGAAGAAAAAAAAGAGGCTTTAAGAGACATGGAATTAAATATATACCTGCTAATGTGTTATAATTAATTCTTAATGATTCTTATAAAAAGATCCATCCTCTGCTGATTCACATTAAGAGAATTAGCAGGGGCAAATAAATAAAGGGGGTTTTGTTGAGGCCTGTTTTGTCATCCTACAGTGAGCGTGTAATATGGTCAACTGAGAGCTCTCAATAGCCCCAAAATATCATCCTCACACATCTACTTATCAACACCTATCTGAGTTTGAGAATATCCTGTTATGAAATGTAGACATCCTTCCAAAAGGCTATGATTACAGTCATTTGCAACTTAGTATGAATTACTTTAATCGAATAATCATATTGTTTTTCCCCATGTAGGTGAGATTTTAGAAATATAAATTTTGTTTAGAGGAGGCAATAAATATACATTTTGTTTAGGAAAGGCAAGAGAGCAGGGTTGAACATTTTTTAAACCTACAAAGAAGATACAAAAATGCATCAAAGAAATTTTCAATTTCCCTAAGATTTGGATTCAGGCTTAACATGTTTTGAATTTTGGAACACAGAAGGTAAACTGCAGAAAACATTCTAAGAGAACTGTATTTAAACCCTAGCTGCTTCATTTATTGCTCTGTAACTTCAGGCAATAAATACATTTCCCTGTCCCTAAATTTATTCTAATATTAAAAATAAAAGCAGAGGGCTGGTGCTGTAGCCCAGTGGCAGAGCGTTTGCCTAGCATGTGTGAGGCACTGGGTTCAATCCTTAGCATCATATAAAAATAAACAAGTAAAATAAAAGCATGCTGTCCATCTACAACTACAAAAAAAATTAAATAAAATAAAAGCAGAAGGTACCTAAAATATTGAAAATGTTTTTCAAATTATATAAACTTTGTAAAAGTATGGGAAAATTTTCAAAGTATGGGAATATACTGAAAAGAAATAAATTAATTTTTTCCTTGAGTATATGAATTGTGATCTCACCTATTTTTTCCATTTTCCATTTTTTATAACAAGATCATTTAACTTCTATAACCAAATTAACATAAAAATTATAGAAAGGAAATTTGTGTTAACAATCTTCAATTGTTTTTGGTCCAGAAAGGACACAAAAGGAAAGAGACAGGATATCAACTTTAATTTCTTTTTTTTTTTAAATGTTTATTTTTTAGTTGTAGGTGACATATTAATTGACATTTCATGTATTAGAGAATAAAATTAAGAAACTTCAAAAATATTTAATTCATTTAAAATAATAATTGCACTACATGTTAACATATATTTATATATATATGTTTTTTTTAGTTGTAGATGGACACAACATCTTTATTTTATTTATTTTTATGTAGTGCTGAGGATCGAACACAGTGCCTCATGCATACGAGGCAAGCGCTCTACCACTGAGCCACAATCCCAGCCCTGACATATATATTTTTATGAACGATAACTGCATTTTCTAAAACAAAAGTTAGTGCATTCAGAGGCACTGCTTTATAGTTTTGCAAATCTCTTTAATGCCTAGCTTAATAGAAGATAGATGAATTCTCATTGATGATTCTGTGTTCCATCTATTGTAATGTAGCTTTGGGGAAAACTCTACTATATACTCATGGGAGAATGAGAGTGAAAAAGGACAAAGAATACCAAACCATTATTATGAAAACAGTTCTCACAAGATCCCTGGAAAGACCTCAGGGACACCCAAAGGTCCCCCGGCCCCACTAGAGTATGTATTCCTAGAAGCAGAATCACTGTGTTGTAGAGAGGCACAGTTGAACAATTTTGTATACAGACAAATAGTTCTCCAAAGTGGTTTTAGGAATTTACACTCCACAGCATACAATGAAGGCTGCCTTAAACCCGTATCTTATCAACTCTTGACACTGTCAGTCATTCTATTTACTGCCAGTCTAAGGGTGTGAAATGTTATCTTACTGACTTTCATTGGGCATTCCCGAGAGAGAGCCAGAGTTGGAGCATCTTTTCATGTTCATTCAACAATCAGTGATTTCTCTTGTGTGAAGTGCCTGTTAATATCATTTGTCCTTTATCTACTGAGTTTTCTGAGTTGAATCCCTTATTGAGAGAATGCTTTGTAAATTAATTTCTCAGACCATATCTGTATTTATTCCTCAACTAGTCAGTCCAGGAAAATATAGTACAGTAGTTAAATCATTGATAGTACAGCCAAATGGCCTGGAATTGATTTTTTGTTAGCCACTTAGTAGCTATAAGATACTAAGCAATTTAAATTCTCTAAACCACTGAACTAAAACAAGAATAAATAACAGTATAAGTTAAGCATCCCTCATTCAAAAATCCAAATTCTGAAATGCTCCAAAATCTGAAACTTTTTGAGGGCCAAGTAGATGCTCGAAACAGTTGAGATTTTGGATTTTCAGATTAGGGTAAAATCTATGCAAATATTAAAAAAAAATAGAAGGGCTGGGATTGTGGCTCAGTGGTAGAGTGCTTGCCTCGCATGCGTAAGGCACTGGGTTCGATCCTCAGCACCACATAAAAATAAATAAAATAAAGATATGGTGTCCATCTACAACTAAAAAGAATTTTAAAAAAAAAAATAGAAAAACTGAAATCTGAAACAGTTCTGGTCTTGAGGATTTCAAATAAGGGATATTCAATCTGAACTCTGTAACATTACATTACTGTAATGAGAATTAAAATATACAAAACATCATTCTTGGTTCACAGAAAGTATTCAACAAATATTACTCTCATCTTTATTACTGTTTTAAGATTTTTTTAGGACAAACTCTCAAAAAAAGCTTCTAGATATTATTTTAATTGTTTCTGTACTGGGTAGAAATATACTGAAATTCTACAAATTCAAAACTTCATACTGTTTATAACACTCGGAATATTTTTTCCAGTTACTGTCTGGCCCTTCATATACCTGAGCCCTTTATACACCTTACTATGAAAAATTACTGAATCAAAGTTCAATAATAATATAAGTGGAAGTTATTTACTGAAATGTCATGGATATATTTCTTATCATTAACTATTTCTTAGTCTGAAAGAAGTAACAATGAAACTAGAGTTTTAAGGAAATTTATTGATAAACTGCAAGTTTTGTTTTTTTCTTTTTTTCCCCCTCTTTGGGAGGATGAGGTACTGGAAATTGAACACAGGAGCACTCTACCACTAAGCTACATCTCTAGCCATTTTCATTTTTTATTTTGAGATAGGGTCTCACTGAATTGCTGAGTTTGGCCTTGAACTTGGAGTCCTCCTACCTCAACTTCCTGAGTTGCCAAGATTACAGGCATGTGTCACCATGCCTAGTTAGTTGTACAAATTTTCAAAACTCAATATCCCCACCTGCTAGAAAAATTTTATACATTTCTCTCTTGTCTCAAAAAAGATTCAGAGTCCGGGGCGGTGGTGCACGCCTGTAATCCCAGCACTTTGGGAGGCTGAGACAGGAGAATCACCAGTTCAAAGCCAGCCTCAGCAACTGTAAGGCACTAAACAACTCAGTGAGACCCTGTCTCTACATAAAACACAAAATAGGGCTGGGGATGTGGCTCAGTGGTCAAGTGCCCCTCAGTTCAATCCCTGGTATGAAAAAGACAAAGATTCAGAAATAATATGGTGGCATTAAGTATTTTTATTCTTCTACCTATACCACAGAGAAGGCTAAGAAAATCTTAACACATCAATTTGCTGTTCTCCTGTACCCATTAGACCAGTATGAAAAGCATTTCAACACAGAAAGGAAAAAAATAATTAACTCTTTTCAGGTAAGCTAACTCATTTCACTAAAAAGTAATCTCCCAGCTTATAGCTCATTTATAATAATCCTCAGAAGATGGAAATTTGTAACTGATCAACCCTGACTAAATAAAAGAATCCTAAAAGCAAGAAATTAAAACATCTATTTTCCCTAAAGAAAATGAAAAAGAAAACAATGTTCAAAATGTCATTACTTAAATGCTTTTTAAAAAAATATATGATATTTTAAATGGCAAAATTTCAGTTATGTTTTAAAGATTTGCCTATGACACCCTTCCCATTATTGCCCTTTCTTTTACTGGGCCCACCATTAATATCATTAGGATCTTTTTGCACCTAATATTTTTTAATATCATTAGGACCGTAGCAGGCTCAGAGGATATAGGGAACCAATAAAGCCTAATTCTTATTTCCAAGAACTGTTGAAGGGCTGGAGATGTAATTACAATGGTGGAGGGCCTGCCCAGCATGCATGGTTTCTATCTTAAGCACAAAAAACAAAAACAAACAAACAAAAAAAGTACTGATGCTACAACAGTAGCAGAAGAGCAGGAACACAGCAATGATGACCATTAAGCACCTGTGATGTGTATCAGACACTAGGCTAGACACCTGTAACAGTAGTTGTACAACAGGAGGAAGTTTGATATTGGGGTATCAAAAGCAATAGTTATTGGCAGTCACAAGTTCTAGGGTATGACCCTGGGAAAAGGGAGCTGAGGTGAGGTAAAGGCAAAGATAATTAGAAGTGGGGACAGAGAGGCCAGGTGGTAGGTGGATGTTCACTTCACCAAAGAGTGATTCCAGGAGTAATGATGATGGAACAAAGAGAGCCACAAATGTTAAGGAATGCCTGGAGGTGAGGTAATGAGAAACAGAGTGGCAAATGCTTCAAAGAAGCAGGTAATTTATTTCTAGACCTGAAGCAATTGGGATATGAGGGAGAGACAGGGAGACTTCAGTTAAAGCAAGAATATTCCCAGAAGACCTGAGAATTCAGTTTTTCTTGAGAACAGCATGTTTCAGAGAATACAGAAGAAAGGATGAGCAAGAGAAGGGAGGGAGTTGAGAAAGGGTGAGAAAGTGAGTCAGAATGGAGGAAAAAGAGTCACATGGGGCTAAGAGTCTAATAATGATGGGTAACTTTGGATGTTACCTGATTCTGGAGAAATGTTCATTCTATTTGCTGCTCCTAAAACACCCTTAATGCAAATGATAGGTGTTGTTGTGAAAATATATACTAAAGATCAAGGAAAATTCAAGAGGAAAACAGAGAGCTGCCAGGAAGCAATTCATCTTAACTCATGTCAGAGAAATTAGACAAAAAGAATGGATAAGAATCTGCTAAGTAAATAAGGTTAAGAGGAGAAGATAGCATACCAGATAATGAGACAAGCATTTAAGACGTACAGAAGCTGGGCCAGGCACCTTGGCCCATACCTGCGGTCTCAGCACTTGGAAGGCTCAGGTAAGAGGATCACTTGATGTCATAAGTTCAAAGCCAAAATAAAAAAACATATACATGAAGTACATGACAGCATTACTCATAACAGTCAAGACAGAAACAACCAAATGTCCACCAACTGATAAAGGAGAGGGAGTGATGTGATATGGCCATACATTTGACTATTACTCAGCCATAAAAGGAATGAAATATTGATACATGCTACACAATGAATGAACATTGAAACTACAATGCTAAGTGAAAGACAATCACAAAAGATCACATATTATATCATTCTATTGAAATGAAATATCCATGATACACAAATCCATAGAGAAAGTACATACATTAGTGGTTTTTAGGACTAGAAGATAGGAGATTTGGGGGGAAATGGAAAGTGTTTATAACATATTCAGAATTTCTTTGGGGATGGTAAAAATGTTCTCAAATGGTTACAATAGCTGGGTGTGGTAGTGCACACCTGTAATCTTAGCAACTTGGGAGGCTCAGGCAGGAAGATTGCAAGTTCAAGGCCAGCCCAGCAACTTAGGGAGGCCCTAAGCAATTCAGTGAGAAGGTTTCTCAAAATTAAAAGTTAAAAAAGGGCTGGGGATGTAGCTCAGTGGTAAAGTGCCTCTGGGATCAATTCATAGTACTCCTCCCCTTAAGTCCCCGAAAAAACAAAAAAGAAAACATGTTTGCAATAATGTTTTCTCAATTCCCTGAATATAATAAAAACTACTGGACTATACTTTTTGTTTTGGTTGGGGTTTTTGCCATGAAAGAAAAGGAATCCAGAGCCTTGTACATGCTAGACAAGCACTCTACCACTGAGCTACATCCTCAGCCCATGAATCACAGGCTTTAAATGGGTAAATTTATGATTATGAATTACATCTCAAGCAGTACACACACACAAAAAAAGAGACAACAATAGGTAAATTCCTCTAATTAGTTCACCTCTATTCTAATGTTTGAGAAGGACAGAATGCACAAAAACCAAGGAAACTATATTCCTCCTCAGGTAAAACAGGCCTTTGCTGCCTTCACAAAGGGACAGCAACAGAAGTGCCACACAATGGCTGAATCCCACCTCAACAGACTCTAACCACGCCTTACTCAGGCCTCTCTTCCTCTCCTGGTAATGGAGGTCAGCCTTCCCTTCACAACACTCTCCACCTTCTGCCTACACAGTCACTAGAAAAGGAGCATTCATTTATGTCACCAATGAAGAACAGTCAGAAAAGAGACTGCACTTTAGGGAGTCCCAGGAAGTGCTCTCAAACATAGTAAGGTCTCTTAATTTTGTGTTAGAGATGAAAACATTTAGAAAAGTTAGTGAACCCAAAGTATGTATGTATGCAAAAGGGGAGATAATTAAATATTACTGCATTATTTTAGCAACCATCGATGATAAAACAAACAGAAAATGGAACTAAAGTAATTAAAAACACTGGTGACAGGGGCTGGGATTGTGGCTCAGTGGTAGAGCGCTTGCCTTGCATGCGTGAGGCACTGGGTTCGATCCTCAGCACCACATAAAAATAAATAAAATAAAGATATTGAAAAAAAAAAAAAGATTCCCTTTAAAAAAAAAAAAACCACTGGTGACAGAGTGGGAAATAGAGAAAATGTGTCAATACTTCTGTGTGAGGTATCATACACAAACTATAATCAAGTTGAAACAGAAGATCTGAAAATGTTCTTATACCATCAGGAAGACCAGTGAACTCAGACTAGTTGATGAGTAACCATATCTGAAATGGAATTATAGGTAATTACTATGAATATGATGCATCTTTGGTTTAAAAATGTATTATCCACAATATATAAGCAACAAATCTCAACATATTACATATGATATATGACATAAGATAAAAACTGTCATGATATTACTTTATGAAAGATGGTCAAAATATGAAGATGCTTTACCCCTGCTCTATAACATTTAGGTTTTAATATACTCACACTTATACATACACATATATACAATATTATGTCACATCAAAATGAGCAAAATATAAATTAATCAAAAGAAGTAGAGGGTTATAATCAAAGTACTTAAATTAAAAATTAATAGTCATCATTTTATACAAATTTATTTTTTAAAGATCTAATTTATTTCACCAATATAAAGCTTCAAATTCAAAGTATGCTGTCAGGTACACAACAAAGAGTGATGATTGAGGGAAAGGAAAGCAAGAATAAAGGCCAAAGTGCACTACACAGTTATGAAAACAGTGCTTTTAGGACTAGTGTATCAAATATTTACTATTTTCTTAATAACTTATTACTCCTAAAAATTTCAAAATGGTTTTTAAGGTCACATCTCCTCCCACTCAGTGGAGCAATTTTATATCAAAGTGACAAGTAAAAAGAAAAATGCTTTTAAAATGTATTTTACAGTGAATATTTCAAAGTACCTCAGTCTTTCCCAAAAGACAACTGCCATAAGATCTTGTACTGCTTAATATTTAAATTTATAGATAAACTGAAGTAAGTCCTCCCCCTCAGTGGACACTATTTCACTAAGTCATATTTAGTGGCTTACTTATGGTTCATTACCTCACTACCTCTATCTAAGTATGGACCTGTTTTTGTTGTTGTTGTTTTTCAACACCCACTACATGGCCAAGCAATTAACAGGTGCTCTATAAAATACATTGTAAATGAATGAATGATTCAGACAGCTCAGTCATTCTTTCTAAGTAAGCCCAGGTAGCTTTATATAAAGACCTGCTGTCCACATAGTCAACCTTCATTCCTGATTGAGTACCTTGCCAATACCTTATCACCAGTCACAGGAGAAAATGACTATAAATGGAACAACAAAACTTGAAACTCATATCTCAGCTGAATAAAATAACACTATAGAAAGTTATTTTCAGTTCCTCAAAGGACAAAACCACTCACATGAAAGGGTATATAAAAGACCATCATTCAGTCCAATCCCAGAATGACCCCTACACACACATCCCAGTTTTGGTTTCCTCATTCCACTCATCTTTCCTCTGGCCCCTGTGCCTGTGTATCCCTGTCTCATTAATCTTCTTTTCCCAGACCAGAGGAAATTTCAACACCTCTGCTTCTTCTTCCCTGTCACATGATACAAGCTTGCTACCTTTATTCTAGTTTTGGTATCTACAAAACATAAAGAGGAAAGTGAAAGACATAGCCGAAAACTCCATGGTCCAGGGAAAGATAAAAACATTATACAAAATTAAATGATCTGGAATGGTGGGTATGTCCGACGTTGGAAAGTAAACAGGTGGGAGTGCCTGCAGGCATTCAATAGCATAACCCGGTTAGGAAGGTGTTATCAAAAAGAGATGAATGCGGGGCTGGGGTTATGGCGCAGTGGTAGCGTGCTCGCCTAGCACGCGTAAGGCACTGGGTTCGATCCTCAGCACCACATAAAAATAAAATAAAGATATTCTGTCCACCTACAACTAAAAAATAAATATTAAAAAAAAAGAGATGAATGCAAAACATGTGACGTGCTTTCACTATATAGGTATCTCCAATAACGTATTTTCTTCTGGGTAAAACAGAAAATAAAACATATCTATTTGGGCCAATATTATACTATGAAAGATAATGATCTTCCAGATGTCTTTTTTCTCTCAGGCTAGATAATGTGCATTTTCATCTTTTTCAGGTCAGGTCTCATAACCATCCAAGTTTCAGGCCATATATAAGTTGAGACTGAATTTAGAAAAATGAATCCCTGTAATGTTCTAGGCAAAGATAAATATAACAGAAAGAAAATAAAACTGAAGACTAGATAATAGACTTAATGTAGTCTTTTATGTGTGTATGTCTATATATATATTTATATGTCTGTGTGTATATGTGTATATCAATAAAAAATCACTAATTACTGTCATTAAGAAACCTTGGTTTAGAAAATAAATTAAAATTTAAAACATACATTAAAAGCTCATTAATAGACTACTAAAGCAGGTAACATCTTCCCATTTATTAGCTGTCAAAAGATAGTACTTGTAGTAGCTATATAAAACTCATTTTCTTTCCCACCAAAGAAATAACTCAGTCATGGGACATTCTATACTTTTGCCCATGACATAGGACAATAAAAACCTGACAAAATTTCTAATAAAGAAATCTTTCATCCACTCATTAAAAAAAAAAAAAAGGTAAATAAAATACTGCAGGGCAAAGCTTAGGTATTTTCTGTCTTGCCTTGGCATTTTATTGGATAAAATCTTACAAGGCTAGGTTGTTCTCATGTATTCAAATATTGAAAATTCACCCTTTCTCTTCAAGATGCTTTTCAAACTGAATTTAATAGGTTAATTATTTAAATTTTGTATACAAACACACAATACCTAAAGTTTACAAAACGATCACAATGAACAATAACCACAAAAACACTTGAGACAGAGAACCACAGTTTACAAATTCCCTGAATACTTCCATATATTCTTATCATTGAAAAATCACCTTGCACTTTAAGCCTTAAAGCATTTTATTTTTAAAGAAGTATTTAATAAATATTAAGAGCTTAATGCCTTACTCCAATTGTTTTCATTTCAAAATCTTGTATATTGAATTAAGTCATTTTCCTTGGAAGGAAAGGAGCTGGCCTCTTTACTTAAACACCAGAAATGTTCTTCTTGATGGAAAAGAAAAAGAACAACCTGAGTGAAAAGATTCAATGAAGAATGCAACACAAATAACAGGTCCCTCCCAAATGTATATAGTATTGTCCTTGAAAAGAAATGACATAAACATGGACCAGTAGATAAAGGACTTGAGTAGAACAGTGCTTCCCAAATTACTTGGGAAACTTATTAAAAACACAGATTCTGGGCTGGGGTTGTGGCGCAGTGGTAGCGTGCTCGCCTAGCACGCGGGAGGCACTGGGTTCGATCCTCAGCACCACATAAAAATAAAATAAAGCTATTGTGTCCACCTACAACTAAAAAATAAATATAAAAAAAAAAACACAGATTCTAATTAAGTATATCTGGAATGAGGCTTTTCTGTATTTCAAGTAAGTGTGTAGGTGATGCTGATGCCTCTTGTCCATGGATCACATTTTGAGTTAACAAGGCAGGAGAATATGCGCACCCTTTTGAGTGGTGCTAAAGTCCAGTTAGGTTTATGAACTTGCTGCAAAAAAGAAGAGTGCATACCATGGGAAACTGGGCATTTCTATGAAACAGAGTGAACTTGCCTTAGGGCCTGTGCATGTGCTGTGATGTAAGAGGTATAAAGAAAATGGAACTACTCTGGATTTATTGCTGTCAGAAACCAAAGATTATTTGTTGAATGGGCATTTCAATCATTTTTATCTAGGAGGCAGGAGGAATAAAGAGGTGCTAGAATTGATAAAGAAGCAATGATGGCACACCTTGCAGTCCCAGCTACTTGGGAGGTTGAGGCAGGAGGATCCCTTGAGCCCAGGAGTTCAAGACCAGCCTGAATTCCAGAAAAATATAGTAAGACTACTGTCTTTAAAAAAAAAAAAAGGGCAATTGTCAGTCACCTGTATTTCTAAGCAAGCCACATAAGAGGTAAAACTGACCCAGGAACAACAGATACTGTCTCCTACACCATGCTCACTACCAACAATAGGTTAAATGAGTGAAACAATGGGAGAACCTGACCACTTTATTACAAAGGTCCCCATTCTCCATACATATAGTATGATGTGAATAACGTATGTTCTAATGATCTGGTATCAGAAAGATCAACCACTTTGTGGACAGAATATAAAAGCAGAGCTGCACACTAAGAAAAGTCTTTCAGGTATGAACCAGAAAATTAATATCCTTTCAAGGCACTAACTATCCATGGATGGCACGTGACTCTCAAGGACCCAGAAGGAAAGCAGTAGAGAGCAAAGCAAGCAAACTGGCTTGCACACAGCTAATAAGCAGTGCTCAGAAACAACACATGCACACTTTCAGCCATTAGAAGCAGCTTTTACATAAAAATAATTCTCTGAATAAATATCCAGAGACACTGTAAACACTGCATAAGACAATCTGTTACAACATATGGTATAGAGTACAAGCTTTACACTCAAAAGTGAGAATCCTAGCTTTATATTTATTGTCTATATGAGTCAGGATACTTTAGTTAACTTTTCTGGCATCAGACTCCTTTTCTGGAGTGTGCAAGCAATATATCTAACTTCATTTTAAGGAGTAAATAAAATAGCATATGCAAAACATTTAATGTAGCAAGTGGCCCCATAACTGGCCCTCTAGAAATTTGAGGCAATTCTCATTATTTTTTCCTACATATCCTCAATAGCACTTGAACTTAACATATTACTAAACCAGATCCAAAATGCCAGTTTAACATTTATTCATTCAACATATATGCTATTGTGTGTCAGGCACTGTGATTAAAAAGAAATGCAATATTTTAAAAGGCACATGACTGGGCTGGGGTTGTGGCTCAGTGGTAGAGCGCTTGCCTAGCATGTGTGAGGCACTGGGTTCGATCCTCAGCACCATATACAAATGAATAAAATAAAGGTCCATCAACATCTAAAAAAATATTTTTAAAAAAAGGCACCTGGCTTCCTAGCGTTTACAGTCTATCAAAAAGAAAAACAATCTGACAATAAAAAGTTTTGAATATTACCAGAAGACAGAGCAGAGGGACCAAAGGAAAAGCAGAAGTATGGGACAAGGCAGCCTATTTAGAGGAGGAAAAGATGAAGGAAAAGTTAGAGTTCTGGAGAGCTTCTAGTCTGGCTGTGCAGAGGTCTGTCATTCACTGCTACACATGACAAGAGTAAAACTGGATAAAGTTATATTAAAAATAAGATTTCATAACACAGGAAAGAGAACAAAAACAGACAATAAATTGAATAGTACTTATTCTTGAAAATGAGCTAGAGGTTGAAATAAGAACAGTAGAAGTCTATGGGCAGTCTTCTTCCCTGAGCTGCCACAGCCTACACTGTCTCCATTGGGATATGAACTGCACTTTAACAAGCTTGGGGCTGTGCATAAAGGCCAATATCTTTACTACTAAAAGGGATAGACCTGATTTAGAGTGGGGAGCAATACATAGGTCTTTTCCAGCTGAAATGGTAAATAGGTTAAAGAGTGAAAAACTATGTCTTTTTTTGCGAGGGGGGATACTAGGGATTGAATCCAGGGGCACTTTACCACTGAGCCACACCCCAATCCTTTTTTATTTTTTATTTTGAGTCAGGGACTTACTTAATTGCTTAAGGCCTCACTAAATTGCCAGGGCTAGCTTCAAATTTATAATCTTCCAGTCACTGGGATTACAGACATGTATCACCATACCCCCAAAAAAATGACAAAAAACAGTATCTTTGCTAGCCTAAGGTTATGGTTCAAGCTGAAGCAAGTGGCAGATAAGCAAAAAATAAAATGGAAGATACTAGAAATGAGACTGTCACAGAAAGGGCTGAAACATCCTTGACTAAGAAACCAAGAAGCTAGGTTCAGTAGTAGGTGACTAAAGTCCTAGATACTTGGGAAGCTGAGATAAGAGGATCACATGAGCCCAGGAGGTGGAGACCAATCTGGGAAACATAGAGAGATCCTGTCTTTACAAACAATATTGTCCATACTACCAAAAGCACTATCTAGATTTAATGCACTTCCTATTAAAATTCCAATGACATTCTTCATAGAAATAGAAAAAGCAGTCATAAAATTCATTTGGAAAAATAAGAGGCCCAGAATAGCCAAAGCAATCTTTAGCAAGAAAAGTGAAGCCAGAAGCATCAAAATACCAGACTTTAAATTATACTGCAGAACTATAATAACAAAAACAGCATGATACTGGCACGGAAACAGGCATAAAAACCAATGGAATAGAGGACACAGAGACAAACCAATATAAATAGTTATCCTCTACTAGACAAAGGCATGAAAAACATAATTTGGAGAAAAGATAGCCTCTTCAACAAACAGTGCTGAGAAAATTGGAAATCCAATTGTTGTTGTTCTTTTGTATTTTCAGGTAATTCAATAAATGCTTGGAACAAATGAACAATTGAACATATGTAGCAAAGATCAGGGTTGATAGAATTGGGAATACAAAGTTAAGTTTTAGTTTCAAATTCTCATAAAAGAAATAAAGAGAAAGTAGGTTACTAGGAAGGACTAAATGCATAAAGAACTGTTATAATAGCAACAGTAATAACAAACATAAAGGAGCAGTTATTCTGTGCTAGGCAATGCTCTAAGTATTTTACATATATTAATTCTTTTTATCTTCATAATTCCATTAGGAAAGTACTCATTTTACTAACATTTTAAAATTGGTAAACAGCAAACAAAAAAAAGTCGTTTAAAACAAGAGGACTTTTCATAAAAGAAGATATACAAATGGCCAATAAGCATGTGAAAGATGCTCAACATCAGTAATCATTAGAGAAATAAAAAACAAAACTACAAAAATATACCATTTCAAACACATTAGGAGAGTTACAATAAAAAATAATAATAATGTCAAGTATTGGCAAGGATGAGAAGAAACTGGAACCCTCATAAATTGCTGGCAAGATCATGCAGTGGAAACAATGTGGCAATTCCTCAAAATGTTAAACAATGGAGTAACTATGATCCAGCAGATTGGGGAATGACAATCAGTGGGAAAGATCGTTCCAAAATTGGTGACAGCTGCACAATTCTGAGGCTATACAGGAATACAACAAGTAATAGAATTAAAATGGGTAAATTATATAAAATGTGACTATCTCAATGAAAAATTTAACTAAGTTTTTAAAATAAGGAAATTGTCCATTATGAATGGACATTTCTGAATGGCATAAGCAGAATTTATAATCAGGCAATCTAATTCTGTGCTCTAGATTCATATTATATCACAAAATTAGTAAGAGAAGCGCCATAATTAGCTCATCTTCAAAAAGGACTTCATCTGGGGCTGGGACTGTAGCTCAGTGGTAGAGCACTTGCCTTGCATGCGGGAGGCACTGGGTTCGATCCTCAGCACCACATAAAAATAAATAAAGATATAAAACAAAAAGTTACTGATTTTAAAAAACAGGACTTCATCTGAATATCTAAATCAAGGCAATAAATTTTTTAAATATTTTTTAAAGGTTGACTTTTTATCATAACTTTATTTTTATCTATTAATTTGTATGTGGTGCTAAGGATCGAACCCAGTGCCTCACCTGGGGTAGGCAAGCGCTCTACTGCTGAGCAAGGCAAATAAATTTTAATAAGCATTTTTCTATTTCTGTATTTTAAAAGCTAAGTAGTATAAGAAGAAAATTATGATAGTAAAGAAATTTCACAGAAGCAGTTACTTATTTCTGAACTACTTTCTATACCTTGGTGACACCCTATAGTAAAAATTGAAAAGTTATACTAGTGATGGAAAATAGAGGAGTTTTCTATGTGGATTCTGTTTTACTTAGCTTTGTTTTTATTGCACAGAAATAGAAAGCATGGAAAATCTAATAACTTACAATATACCTCCCCAGTGCCATACAGTAATAAACAACTTGACCTATGTTCTTCAGGAAAGGATCACATTTGTGGGCAAAAAATACATTTTTATCACTCTTACAACATATTTACCTAAAATATTAGAAAACTAACTCATATAGTGTAAGTATGTGACACATGTAACTGATGAGACCAAAGATCTCCAACACATCTAAAACTGCATGAATATTGATTTTCTTGAAGAATGGAATCCACATAGCTGGTCGGAACAATATGCACCGTGAGAGACCTCCCACACACCCCCTCTTCATAATGAAAGTAAATTTAACCCCACTGTACACAAACATGACTGCAGACAAGACCTGAAGTCAGAACACCAAAACTAGGGTCACATACACACAGTAGGGCCCTACAACACCCAAGTAACTAATATTTGACAAAGGCTGAGCCTCCATCATTTCCACCAAGCTTTGCAATCTTGCTTTGGATTTCATGGAAACCATGGCTTTTGACACAGAGATCAGAATATTCCAAAGCAAGAAATCACTGATAGCAGTTTTCCAAGTCTAAATCCTATTTCGTTAAAGAGACTGGTAAAACACAGCAGTAATCAACTAGTAAATTACATTTTATAATGCAAGAGAGGTAATCTGGCTACTTGACATGTAGAACCACTGAGGACAACTGGTCATAATGACAAAAAAGGGGCTCTGACTCATACATGCCTGTAGTCCCAGCTACTCCAGAGATTGAGGCAAGAAGACTGCTTGGTCCGAGTTCAAGGCCAGCCTGACCATCAAAGCAAGACCCTTCTCAATCAACCAAACAGAAGACTGCATTTCAATCATTATCCCCAAGCAACCAATCCAGAAACAAACAGCACAGGTCTTAAAATAATTGTATGGAATAAGGAAGAACCTAAGTATGTTAATATACAAATCCATACACATAGTCAAAGTCCTAGTACAGAAATATGTCATTTTGTTCCATCCCTGAAATGTTTCGACACTCTACAAATAACCTCAATGCCAACATCATTCATGTAGTCCTATGGGGAAATGTTTTGTTTTTCTATTTCCCTTCAGCCTGAGACAAACTGACTCTTTTCAAAGAGTCATTTGAATTGCCCTAAGGGGTTCTCTAAAAGTAGACAGGACCAAATCACTAGCTGTCAGTGTGACTTTAAAAAGTTCTCCCATTTTCACAAATGGATTATGTGCATCACTGCTGCACAGGGAGCAGCACTGAGAGACAGGGAATGAGACTCCAATCACTGCCTCTATGCTCTGCCACCACTTGAAGAATAAGAGCAAAGACATTAGACGTCAGGAGCCTGCAGACTAGGACAGACATGGCTTATGAAATGTGATTTGACAAACGACATAAATAAAATGTTTTGAGGCAGTCCACCAGGAAAAATGAAGATGTCTAGAGGAAGAACATGGTCAAGAGTCAATGTAGGGGCAAGGGTTACTGATCTCACATCATACAGGGGACCTCAGAAGCATATCCCAAATATGAGAGAGCCTTTGAGAATATATTATTTACTTCCAGACTGGGGTGAAAGTGGGAGTTGCTTGTACATAAATAATTGATAGATATATATTACTTTGGAAAAACGAGCCTTATAGGTATATTTACATCTATATCCCACCGGTAAAACAGGCTTCCCTTTGTTTGAATCCTATATGCTTTAGGAATTTTAGCTTTTAGCTTCTCAGCAGACACATTATATTATTCAAAGATTATTGTTCCCACAAGGCTCACTTACTAATTACATATTGAACCATAAAGCTCTCTGAGTTTCTGCTCCCTATTTGGATCATCAGAGAGCTTCAGAGTTAGAATTGGATTTACATCATCGACACACTCAAACCCTTCATTTCCAGAATATCGGAATAAGACAGGATAACTTCAATAAAACCAAAACCCTATTAGATAATCTCAATTTATTCTGATAATTATTAGATGACCAGTGCTTTCATATACTCAAGTATAAAAATCATATTTAATCAAGTGAATATGCAGCAACACAATTTCTTTACCAGTGTGGCTGAAGACAAGGTAAAGAGTATGACACTATGATCTCAAATTTCTTGAGATTATTTAGAATCCTTATAATTTATGATCTTTTGGGAAAACTGTACAATTTCTTATCTGCCTGTTTAGGAATGTTTAAGGACATAATTCATAGAATGTACAAGCTCTATCATCTCCTTATCTACTTGAGATGGTATCTTTTGTGCTCTGAGATGGAAAAATATCTCAAAACATAGGAATTATTCTAAACTCCTAAATCCTTCACTTATTCATCATGAAAAACAATAAGTTTTCATTACTGCCATGTCCCCATGTGGCTCATAGTCTAGTAGGAAGAAACACAAAAAATATATATACTGTAATAAGGTATAGTAATACCTATTATAGAGATATCCACAAGATGCAGTGGTAATAAACTTTACTTAAGAAAAAATTGACAAATGAGATCTTTTGTATGGTTCTTGAAGGGTAAGAAAGAATTCTCCACCAGATTGAGAAAGAAAAGAAAGGCTATTCCTGGAATAAGGAAAAAGACATGTGCAAAGGTGCTTAGTACATTCAGGGAATTGTAAGTAGTCTAGAATCACTGAAGCACAGATCATTAAGGGGACACTACACTAAGGACTAGGGCTACTAAATAGGCAGAAGCCAAAAAGAGGAAGAAACTTGAAGAAGAAAACTAAGAATGGAATATACACAGCAGAGGAAGGAAAACAAGTGAAGTCACTCATAGAAGCCAATGAAACAGAGAAGTCAAAAATTAGCACTTAACACAGCTATATAAAATAGATGGAATCAAGCTAGATCTAATACCCAGCCCTCTTTCTACTATTAGTTAAAAGACTAAGAGTCCAATTGCCTACCATAACCTGTCATACCATAAAGGAGTAGTCTTGTGACAATCTTAGATTTTTTTCTTGAGAATTCGACTATACACATATTTTTTATGTATTTTTTTAAATTACTATTGCAAATGGTACTATGAAAAGGACACAGACATGAGAAAGACACACACTACCCTTCAACCTCTTATATGCTATCAGGCTATAAAATATACCATAACATTAATGGATTTACAGCAATACATTCTCCTGAAAATTTTATTACAGAGACAATACACAAGACTGTCAATGTCCATAAATGAAAGGCGTTAACATCAACTTTAAGATGGTGGAATAAAATGGAGATCATAACCCTAGCTTCATGTATGACTGCATATATGAAGTGATTCTACATCACATACAACCAGAGAAATGAAAAGTTGTGCTCCATCTGTGTACAATGAATCAAAATGCATTCTGCTATCATGTATACCTAAGTAGAATTAATTAAATAATTAATTAATTTTAAGACCATCAACTTTAAAATTATTTGCATGGACAAAATAAAACTAAAGCAGAGAAATTACTGATTCTAAAAAAGAAAAATCAATTAATTGTAATTTTGAATTTGTAAGATTATAGTCCTATTTTTAAGCTACAACTTTCATTGTTCTGTTTTCCTTAGATCACTTTTCAAAAAATATAAAAGTCAAAGCTATATATTTAAGGGCAGGGGTTGTAACTCAGTGGTAGAGCGCTTGCCTTGCATGCATGAGGCATTGGGTTCGATCCTCAGCACTACATAAAAATAAATAAATAAAGATATTGTGTCCATCTACAACTAAAAAAATATTTTTTAAAAAACTATGTATTTAAGATACATAATCCTTAAAAAATGTTCAATTGCTAGATGACTGACTTTAAGATACTGTCATCAATGAGTCATTCATGCATTTATTCATCTAGCAATAGTTTATTAAGCCAGATACCATCTTAGGCAGCAAGAAATAAGCACAGAACAGAAACAATGCCTATCTTCACAAGGCTTTGTCTAGCCAGAAATCAATTTCACAAGGAGCAAAAACTATATTAAGAGCAATTCACAAATAATCTTTGCAGCTACACACTACTATGTTCATTTGAAATATTCAGATAATTTTAAGAAACAGTATTATGGTTGGCATCAACGGTTAACTGTGCCATAATTTCCTCTTTTTGATACAACACAGTTTCTTTATTTTTTAATTTAATTATTTTATTTAAATGCGTTTCAAATCATAGTACATAAACAGAGCTCAGTTTTTCCATTTCTCTGGTTGCAAATCAGATAGAGTCACATTATTTGTGTCTTCATACCTGCACCAGGGACAGTAATGACCCTCTCAATCAACCATCATTACTATACCCATTTCCCTTTCTTTCCTCCCACCTCCCCCCTGCCGCATCCAGAGCTCCTGCATTTCTGCTATGTTTCCCATTCCCATCCCCCTTATGTATCCTCATCCACTAATCAGAGAGAACATTCGGCATTTGGTTTTTTGGGATTGGCTTACCTCACTAAGCATAATGTTCTCCAATTCCATCCATTTGCCTGCAAATGCCATAATTTTATTTTCTTTTGTTGCTGAATAATATTCCATTGTGTATATGTACCACAGTTTCTTTATCCGTTCATCTATTGAAGGACATCTGGGTTGCTTCCATAGTTTTGCAATTGTGAATTGTGCTGCTATAAACATTGAGGTGACTGCTTTATTGTAATGTGCTTTTTTAAAATCTTTAGGGTATAGGCCAAGGAGTGGGATAGCTGGATCGAATGGTGGTTCCATTCCAAGTTTTTAAAGAAATCTCCAAACTGCTTTCCAGATTGGTTGCACCAATTTGCAGTCCCACCAGCAATGTTTGAGTGTACCTTTTTCACCACATCCTCGCCAGCACTTATTGTTGCTGGTATTTTGGATAGCTGCCATTC